>JADRCD010147706.1:2145-15033 GCA_019843815.1 Montemys delectorum | reverse complement strand
ATGTATTATTTTGAAGTATACAGTTAATATGTTTGGAGTTATTTAAAATTTATATTGAGAAAAATGTATTTTCACTATTGCTGTAGACGAGCATCTACATAAGACTGTTAAATTGATTGATGTTTTATATCAAACAACTTTTATAATACTTATTTGTATTGTTATAATATTTTATAAATTTTAAGGAATATGACAAAAATGATATTGTAGGTATTGAAGGGGCATCTCTGGGAGGAGTGGGGGTACAAAAGGGAAACAAGAATGTGATTTAATTCTATTTACTTAAAATATGTTTTTAAATGTTAATAAATTCAGATAAATTAGAAAAAAAGAAAAACAAAAAAACAAAACAAATAAAAAAAATCAGACATGGCTTCAATTAAAATTTGACTTTTACTATTGTGTGTGATCTTGGCAGCCTACTTAGCTTTTAAATGAGCATGCTTCCTCACTTAGAAAATGAGTAACTTCTACTATATAACACTGTGGTAAGGAATTAGATAATTTATGTAAATTTTTCATTTTCATTTTCATACACAGTGCCTTTCTTTTAAAGATTTATTTATTTGTTATATGTAAGTATACTGTAGCTGTCATCACACACTCCAGAAGAAGGTGTCAGATCTCATTACGGATGGTTGTGAGCCACCATGTGGTTGCTGGGATTTGAACTTAGATTTGAACTTCAGAAGAGCAGTTGGTGCTCTTAACTGCTGAGCCATCTCACTAGCCCACACTGTGCCTTATATATACGAAGTATTCCATAAATGTTAGTATTATATTGTTTTTGTAAGTCATTCAGTTACTCATTCAACATATATTTATTTACTATGTGTTCAATATTGTTTTAGGAACCATAGAAGAAGATATAGGAGGTTAAAATAGGAGCCTTCTTGCTGTGTCTCTTAATGTTAGTTGGACAGGTGAACCTAAGGATGTAACTCAGCAGAGTGTTTGCCTATCATACACAGACCCTTAGCTTGAATCCACAGCACCTCCTAAATGGGACATGGTGGCACATGTCCATCTTTCTGACCTTCAGGAGATAGAAGTAGGGGAAACAGGATTTCAAGGTAATCCTTGGCTGTGTAGCAAGTTCAAGGCTAGCCTGGGATATGTGAAACCTATTTCAAATAAGTACATAAATAGGAAAGAAACACTTAGTTGGGGACATAATTATCACAGTATTATGCAATTGGAGAACAAGACAATGAAATATAAATATTTTAAAAGTTCAAATAATGAGTAGTATTAACGAGGAGACACTAACTCAATATGTTGGTTTGTTAGTTAGCATGAAAAAAAAAAAGAGAGAGAGACCTAAAAAAGCAATCTTAAACTGCTCTTACCAAGCCAGCAGAGGTCTACTTTGATGCTGCCTGCCAGATGGAAAATGATGCAGAGGGGAAAAATCCTGTATTTACTTCTCAAAATTAAGACAGGATGGGGGAGTGTGTTTGAGGGGCGAACATATGTGTATAAATATGGTATAACTCTTAATTGGTTCCTTATGATTAAAATGGAAACTGTTTCCGTTGGAAAGGCAGAGATATGGTATTTTCACTTACAAGTGATTTATTTTTACCTCGTTAAACCAAAAATCAAACACTAGATGAAGGTTGCAAGCCTATTTTGATGTATATTGATGTCTTTTCTTTTCTTTTCAGGGTCGCTATGGCAACTGCATCTTCGCAAGTTCTGATTCCAGACATCAATTTTAATGATGCCTTTGAAAACTTTGCTTTAGATTTTTCTAGAGAAAAGAAACTATTGGAGGGGCTAGACTATTTAACAGGTGTGGAAGAGCTGTGCTTTCCTCCCCGTTGTAGTTCTTTTTCCCTTCTGTACCCTTTCTGTCTAAAATAAACTGAAAAGGAAATATTTGCCATAATTTAAAAAAAAAATAAGCCTTTCTTCTAGTACATGTACTTTTTCAGACAAGATCAAGTATGGTTGTAGATCACATGTACCTGTAGATTCATGTAACATAAAAGTAGACTTCTGTCTGTGGATCATTAGCAGAGATCTTGATCAGTGTTGCATATAGTTCAGTCTTCAACAGCAGCAAAAAAGAACTGCTTTATCAAAAAAATGAAACTTATTTCTTATAATGCATCACATGATTCCCTTGAGCTGTTAGGACTCAGGATTAGTTTTCCAGACACATTTTTCACATAACAAATAGCTGTCAGAGGTGACAGCCGACAATTGTTAAACTGACTGAAATAAAGACTAATAAATATCCATGAAGGAAAAAACGATAGTAAAGGATAATGCCAGCTTGTTCAGAATGCTGGCTACTTTCAGGATTACAGAATGGTCATTTCTTGAGCAAAATCTATATACAATGACTTTGTTGTTTATAGCTATATTGTTATTATATCAATGCAGCTATTACTTATCTGCTTCACTCCATACATTGTAAATTAATTTTGTATCATTATTCCTCATAACAAATCTATAAGGTTAAATTTGCAGTTTAAATACTGTCAAGTGAGTAGGAAAAATTTATTTTGAAATAAAAACAGGTTGAAATCCATGTAACAAGAAAACAGTATTTTGCTTTGCTATCTCTATATGTGTTTTTGCAGGTATTCTAGAAACCTAGAGAAATCATTACAATAACTTAGTCTTATATATTTGTCACAAATGTGCTTGGTCCCCAGCACATTCCTTCAGTCTGCATGGTTGTGCATGGGGTTGGCTTAATCCTCATAACTGCAAAAAAAGAAATACAAGAAACAAAAACTCCTACTACTTCTGATAAGACAAGGTATTTCCTTACCATTTTCTTCACTTTTCCTTTTCAGCTCCAAACCCACCATCTATCCGAGAAGAACTCTGTACTGCTTCCCATGACACCATTACAGTCCACTGGATCTCAGATGACGAGTTCAGCATCAGCTCCTATGAGCTTCAGTACACCATATTCACTGGCCAGGCTAACTTCATCAGTAAGTCATGGTGTAGTTGGGGCCTGTGGCCAGAGATAAGGAAATGTAAGGAAGCAGTAAGCTGCTCAAGATTGGCCGGTGCGCCACGAGGCAAGTGTTTGTAAGACATGTGAGGTTGTTTAGTATAGATTTTCATAGACAGTGTAAGCTCCCCAGGGTATTGTAAAACATTACTGATGGCTGATAAGCAAGTTAAGCAAGTTGTGTATTTTCTTGCTGGGTAGCCACTGGGATCATCCCTAATGGTTTATGTAATCCGTAGCCTTTCTTCAATCCATACCATTCCATTAACTCAAAGTGCTTCTTAATATTTGTTCCTGGGTAGCTAAGTCACTACCATTCCATGTGAGTGAATCTCTCTCTCTCTCTCTCTCTCTCTCTCTCTCTCTCTCTCTCTCTCTGAGTATTCTTCCACTTCATTATCATGATAAAATAAAATTCTGTTCAAAGACCATTGCTTCCTTTATTCTAACTATTTGTGTCTATGAACATGTAGATCAATCTTTTGCCCTGTCATTCTTCTCTTTGCTACTTCTGCATTTGCACAAATAAATCCAGTAAATATAAAAGCATGATGGAGCCAGGTACAGTGGCTCATGCTGATAATCCCAACATGCAGGAAGTTGAGGTAATAGAATTGTAATTTCAAGGCCTGTTTCAAAAACAAACAAACAAACAAACAAAATGCAGAATCAGTGGGCCGCAAAGTTAAAGATGTTTTACCAGCTTACATGTGAGGATGGTTTTCACCTCCTAGTAAGCACAGTAGGAACTTGACTGATTGGCTGCAGTCAGTAGGATTTGAGCAGAAAAGTTCCTCTCCCTTCACTGGGGGAGAAGGGGAAGATGGAATCCAAGCAGAATCAAAGCTGAGTCCAAGCAGTTGCATTGGCAAAACTTCAAAATAATATTTTCTTTTACTTTGTACTTTGCATTTATGTCTCTCTTCACAGACCAGCATGAATCAACTTTATTCAAATATTCCCTCCTCATGGGCTTTCTTTTCCTAGTTGGTGAAAATTCTTGGGCAGATTTCTGTTTGTTTTGTTTTCTTGTGTTTTGTTTCGACAGTACTAGGGTGGAGAGATGAGGGAACACTTAGGAGTAAAATATTTAAAAAACACTTGCCTCCTGCAGCTCCAGTCTAAGCCCCTTGGCTCATGTAGCCATTGTTCCTGGGCATTTCTTCAGATTATGAAGTCACAAGCTCTAAGGTTTTTTTTTTTCTTTTTACAGTATACTCTGTATGTTCTAGAAGCCAGTATCAAAGAAAGAAATTGTCCTTTAACTTCATGAGAGGGGAAGATTAATCATTTCCCAGAAGTTGAGAACAGGTTCAAGATCTGACAAACCTAAAAATTATCACCTCTGTTTTCAAAGTTCCAGAGTCCTTTGTAATTGAAGGCCTAAAGGAGTTGCTAGTAATGATAAGGCTATGAGCATCTTAGCGTTGGAGTGGCCCTTAGAAAATAACTGGTCTAATCTTCTCTTCTACTCACAAGTAACTATCCATGCTTGAATGTTGCTAGTGAGGGAATGTTCATTTTCATGAAAGCAGTCCATTTGATTGTTCGACAGCTATAAATGATCTCCAGTAGATCAGGATCTCCTTCCCTAGAGGAGGCCTGTTTCTCTGTAAATAAGAAGGACAAAAGAAAGCTGTGCATGCATTCTGCTTTGCTGTTTGCACATCTAGTATCCCATTTAGTCTTCACACACTCTTAGCCTTCAGAGATTGTATTGATTCAATTTTTATATGAGAAATTGGTGCTGATGTTAAGTTAGTTTCCCAAGGACACAGAGCTCAAAAAGGATGGGATTGAGATCAGAACCTGTGACTGTCAGACTTCAAGCTTGAAGTTTCTTAATTAAGCTTTCTGTGCCTCATTAACAAACATTCCCTTGTTCTCACATAACAGTTGCTCAGGTATTTTAGGTGACTCATATGACATTACTAAATTTCCTCATTTTTGTGACTCAACCTTTTTAGTTCTTCCAGTTGCTCCTCATACAGTCTGCTTTTCAGGGATATTATCATCATGAGATTTGTTTATGGACAGTCTTCTGTTGGTCAAAGTGCTTTTAAAGCATGCATTGTGTCAAAAGTGAATATAAGTATTCTGAAAGTGTTTTGAGTTCCCCAAATGATATCTTTTTTTTTTTCTCCTCTGAGGCAGGCTCTATAGTAGCTCTGGCTGGCCTTCAATTTCCTATGTAGTAAAGTGACCTTGGAACTTTTGAGTCTTCTGTCTCCACTGCTTGAGTGCTGGGATTATAGGCATGTACTGCCGTATCCAGCTTTATGTAATGCTGGAGATGGGATCTAGGGCTTTCTTCACACTGGGCAAGCACTGAACCAACTCAAGTGTGTCACCGGTCAATGGGTTATATTTCTTGTACATGAGCTTCTGCTCTCTTGTTCTCTACCTTTCTTGGCAGCCAAATTGATGATTGAATGTTTACCGAGCCTATAATTAACTGAGATTCATATGTATGGTGAGTTCTGTCTCTACAGTTCAAACTCAACACCTTTGACTTTCTGCTTATGACATTTTGTCTTGTCATCTTGATTCTGCATCAAACCGTGTCCAGATCCTCTTTGAGCTGGTTTCTGTTTTTCCTTACATTTTCCTCTCTGCCTGACTGCTGTTTCAAACATTGACAGAAAAGTTTAATAAGCTATGACAAAAAGCAAAGCCTTGCAGCAAAGATTCAGACTACAATGACTAATTTGTTTTTAGATGAGTCCTTCCTCTGTAGCCCTAACTGGCCTGGAACTCACTGTGTGGACCAAACTGGCCTGGAATTCACAGAGATTCCTTTGCCTCTGCTTCCTGAGTACTGGGATTAAAGGCAATGGGCAACCATTTTACTAGAAAGAAATATTAATGCCCATTCAGAGTTCTGGTCTTGTCAACCAGTCAGGCTTGCGAAGGCTGACTGAACTCCAGTGATGACAACTACTTTCTCTTGAGACATTTTCACATTGTCATTATCTAGAAATTCCTTTCTTCCTTCCTTTCTCCCTCCCTCATTCCCTCCCCTCTCCCCTCCCTTCTTCCTTTCTTCCCTCCTTCCCTTCCTTTCCTCTCTTCCTCCCCCCTCTTATTTTTTCTTTTCTTTTTGTTTTGAGGCAGGTTTTTGCTGTGGAACCCTGGTTCACCTGTGACTCATCGTAATCTTGCCTCAAACTCCCAGAGTACAGGAATTGTAGGCATATGTCGCCCTACCTGTCTTTCTTATGGGTTGAAGTTAAGTCAAAAGAGGTAGCTCTCCCTCTCCATCCAGACTTTTCCTCCTTGATTCCGAGCTTTCCTACCATCTCTTCTAATTTGAAGTGATCACAGTCAATAAGGTTCCAGGTGATACCCTTGGCTGAACGAGAATTCCAACAGATCCTTTTGGTTCAGTGTTTTCCTTTGCATTACAAAATCATTGGACAGAATGTTCGTTTAGTCAGGCAGTCTGTAGCACATTGCCACAAAGATAGAATTTGATCAATTTATCTTTTCAGTAATGCAATTGTCTCCATCACTCACGTTCACCCTGTCTCTTACATTTCCATAGTTTAGCATTTTTCGTTGAATACGAAGAGTATTTTTATTTCTGTAATTCAAGTGTAAGTCCCATCGCACGAAGTCTTATTGATACCCACAGAGTCATATATTTACCATTATAATCTTAAGACTAGTAGCTAAGGAGATAATTGGTAAAGTGTGAGCACCTGAGTTCAGTCCCCAGAACTTAAGTAAATACATCTCAGCGTGGTAGCACTACAAACTTGTAATCCCAGTGCTGGCAAGGTAGGAAATGAGGAGATCCTGGGCTTGCTGGCCAGACAATCTAGCCCATTTGATTAGTTCCAAGCCACTAAAAGACTCTATATCTCTAAAATAATAGACAGTGCCTGAAGAATGACACCCAGGAGAGTCCTCTGGCCTACACACACACACACACACACACACACACACACACACACACAAACACACACACACACACGAATGATTTTAAAATAAAAAATTCCAATACTAGCACAAAGAACACTCTTCACTTTTTTATCCATATTTGCCTACTGTTAATATTTTACTTTTTCATCTATTATTTTCAGAACCATTTGAAAACCTCTGTATTTTCAGAGCCATTTGAAAACAATTTGCATACATCTCCTTTGTTTATCCCTAAATTTTTCAGTGTATATTTCCTAAGAATAAGGACATGTCCTTTAAATTTGATTGTTTTTGTATTTAACAATTTCATACATGTGAACAAGAGCTCTCTGATTCCTCTCTTCTCAAGTCCCTCTCTTCTCTCACATCTCTATCAGCTCCCCTCATCCTGATGAGGGCCTTTCCCACAATATTAATTTTTGCTTTTGTTTTGTGATCCATTTAGTTTATCTAGGGCCATCTGTGACCATTATATTGGAACTGGCCACTGCAACCTAGTGGAGGCACTATAGGGTATATAACTTAAGGCAGTTATTACTTCTCCCCGAGTCTATTAGTATGTAATAGTTTATCAGGGAAGGATAAGGTTCCTGAACCCTCCTCTATCGATGCCTGACTGGCAACAGACTCATTCTTTGTTTTTCGATTGTTTATTTATTTATGTCTATGTATGTGAGTGTTAGTCTGAGTGTCTGTATGTGCACATGTGCATCCCTAGTGCTTGGAAGGGCAGAAGAAGATATGAGAGCTCTTAGAACTGACGTTATAGAGTCCTGAGCTCTTAACTGGCCCATTCTTATGCAGATTCAGTGCAAGCTTCCACACCTACTATGAGTTCTGAGTACAGTGGCTGAGTCCTGCCTGGAAGACCGCAAGCCATGGCTCTGCTTGCTATCTTGTGGCTCTTACATTATTCCTGCTTCCTCTTTTCCAGTGTTCCCTAATCTTTTACACATCTGTTGACTTTCAGAGATCTAACATCAGAGGCTTATGTATCTTTGTGAGTTCAAGGCCAGCCAGAGCTGCATAATGGGACTCTTGTCTCAAAATAGTTAACAACCATATAATTCTCTTCTGTAACTTCCCATTTGCATTCCAGGTTTGACAATTAATTCAATAATATTGATTATAATATATAAAGAGTCCAGCATTGACCTTTATAACATAGGATTTAATTATCATATATTTGCCTTCCTTTTAGCCCAGTAGACTTCCTCAATCCTTCTTTGTCTTTGATAGTTTTTGATGTATAAAACAATGCCAATTTTCAAGATGTAGTGGTACACATCACTAATTCCAGCACAAGAAGTTTGATTCAGGAGGATTACAGCTCAAGACCTGCCTGGGCTACATAGGAAGACTCTGTCTCTCCTTACACTTTTTCTTAATTTAGGCTTATCTGATACTTCCTCACAGTTATATTCAAGTCATATGCATTCAGTTATTTGCATGCCTGGCTGGAATAGTGCATATGTGATAGAATATAACAGCAATAGTATACTTCTTAGTATGTCATATCTGAAGGTACACAATGTCCATTTGCACTACATTATTGATGCTAATTTTGCTAACCTTATCACTGTGTTCCCTGGCTTTTTAAATTATGTACTTCTGTGTTTTTTTCTTTTCTTTTACTACCAATCTGCAATCTGTATGGTGCTTTAAAATCATACCCAATATCCTGCTTCTTCCTCAATGCCATCTCACCCCACTCTTACCCCTGATTGAGCATCAACTGATGATGTTTGTTCTATCCAGTCTTTAGATGATGATTGTAAAAGGACAGTTTCCCAGCTGCGAACTCTCTCCCATACTTACAAACTGTCACTCGATATTCTGTGTAGCAAGAGCCTCTCTCTCTATTTCGTCTTTTTTATTTATTCATCAGGAGAGACTCATGGATGCATTTTCATCAATGATTTAGAATGCTTTAGTACCTTCATTTTTCTTGTGTAAATGTCCCAGATTTAGCCAGTGAATGAGAGCCTTTCAAGACATTTCTAGGGTTTATGTGATATTTTCCTGTCCTTTCTGTGAGCATTTTGTTTGCTCTCTGGCCTAACAAAAAATATTGCAGACTCATTTTAACTTTATCCTGTCCAAACCTTCAAATCAGCTATTTTCCCAGGAGCCCTGGTTACTTTTAGTAGGACAGTGATATTAGAAACTAAAACCTTAGTAGTACACACACACACACACACACACACACACACACACGCATGCACGCACACGCACGAACATTATAGTAACTTGTTACTTCTCTATTGTTATGATAATGTACCACGACCAGGAAACTTACAGATGAAGAGTTTATTTGGGCTTATGGCTCCAGCTGCTTAGAGTCTGATGGCGTAGCTTAAGTGTGGCAGCAGGCTGATAGCAGGCTGATGGCTCACATCTTCAACTATAAACAGGAAGCCAAGAGAGTGAACTCTGAATGGCACATAGCTTTTTAAAAGCCCCAACGACATACTTCTTCCAGCAAGACTATATCTCCTAAATCTATCCAGACAGTGACACCAACTAGGGACTAAGTATTCAAACATCTGAGCTATAGAAGCATTCTCATTCAAAACACCGCATATACTTATGTGCATTCTCTACATATGTGTACATTTATATGCAAATATGAAAACACATAAGTGCCTGTTAGTGTTCATGTGGGATTGGTTACATGACCTCTGAGGATACCAGAATCTGTAAATGCTCAGATCCCTACATAAAATGGTGTAATATTTGCATACAGCCTATAGCCATCTTTCAGTATATGTTAAATCATTTCTGGACGATACTGTCTAGTAAAGTATAAATTCTGTAAATAGTTATTATATTGTTAACATTGAAGGATTATGAATTGAAGGACAGTCTAGTCTATATAGGAAATTTCAGGCCAGCCTGGGTTATATGGTAAGGTCCTGTCTCAAATCTTTAAATCTGTAGTTTTGAGGGTCTGGAGAGATGTCTCAGTGATTAAGAGTACTAGCTGTTTTTTACTGAGGACCCAGATTCATTTCCCAGCATTCACATGCCAGCTTACAACTCTCTGTAACTCAAGTTCCAGGGGGTTTGACACTGTCTTCTAGTCTCTGTGAGTACTCCATACACTTGGTGCACATATATACCTGTAGGCAAAACACCTACAAAATAAAAATAAATTTTTTTAAAAAAACACATTAAAATCTGTAGTTGGTTGAATCCTTGAATGCAGAATGCACAGATAAAGGTGGGTTAACTACATATTTTAGAAGTCACACAGGGCTCTGTGAAAGCTTTTCATGAGGAGCTACAACACTCACCAACACACACACACACACACACACACACACACACACACACACACACACCACAATATATTCACCCCAGAAAGGGAGTACACAATAGACCAAAGAAATGATTGCACCAAAGTCCAACTTGCTGAACCAATGAATTTTTATTGGAGTAAATAATAAGAGTATGGGTAAAAGGTTACTTGGAAAAACAGAGATGGCTCAAAAAAGCAACTGTTCCACCAAAAACGGCTCATGGCTTAGGAAATTTGCAAGCCTGGAGCTCTGAGCACAGCTTGCAGGTAGTTCCTCAGTGGTCTCTTCTCCACTCCCTGGCTGCTCCAAGTCTCCTCTTCAAGGAGATGTGGACTCCTCTTATAGAACTGCCAGGGTGAGGGCTGGAGTTTCCTCCTATTTCAAACTTTCCCTCCATTTTCCTAGACATGTCATGTTTTGTTTATTTCCTGGATCTTATGAGCCTCCCGATTTCTCCTGGAGGGAAAGTTTGAAATAGGAGGAAACTGCAGCCAGACAGCATCCAGACATATCAAAACCACCCACTTCTCATTCACCTCCACAAGTTCTTTCTTGCCTTCGCTCATTCCATATGCATGTTCTTTTCTCCATGGTAAGAATTGTGGGTCTCAAGAACATGAATACATATTTGCTCAATCCTGTAATATGCCTAAAATATTTTCAAAATTGATTTGCTCAGGGGCGGAGTATGTAGCTGTATAGAGGAGTTCCCTCGTCTGTATGTTTTATGGTCATTTTTCCTTTAAAAAGTAGTGGCTTTAATTTGCTTCAGTTTGCCTTTAGTCCCATCTTTCCCTTTTTTATTGATTTAATTTTAACCTTTTGAATTTCTATGTAATTTTTGAATGTGAAATTAGAGTTTATTGATGTAGTTTTAGTTTTTGCACTTATTTTAATGAAATTTTTCTTAAAAGGGAAATGTGCACAAAAGTATACTCACGGAAATTTCCTGTTCTCTGGTATCCCTTTTCCCTCCACCCTCATTCTTTGTAAGTGACCAACTTTGTTATCATCTTGGTTATCATTACCATTGTTATAGTTTTTGGAAGTCCAAGAAAATGTAATATGATTTATTATTTACCTTTTTCCAAAAATACTATAGAATATATACAGCCTTTTGTAATTAGACCTTTTCAGTTGACAGCATTTCCTGGAAACCATTCCCCATCAGCTGATAGAGAGCATCCTCAGTCTTTTTTTACAGCTATATAGTACTTCACATGTAGCATATTTGTAGCTGTTTTTTCTGTTGTTGTTTTTGCTGTTGTTAAATTTTTGAGAGACTGTTTTCTTCTTTGTGATAAAGGTTTTCCTGTGATTCGTTGCCCATACTGTCCAATGATATACAGTTAAGGAAAAGTTTTTTTCTGGCCCTTATCTTTTTTTTTTTTTTTTTACAAGAAGACAAGAGTCACTTAATATCTAAATCAATTCTTTTTTAGTTTATTTAATTGCATTTTACATGCATTGGTGTAAAGGAGTGAGATCCCCTGGTACTGGAGTGACAGGCAGTTGTGGGAATTGAACTTGTAGAAGAGCCATCTCTCTAGCCCCCTCTCAATCAATTCTTTGACCTGTTTGTATAGTACATCTTTTTGTTCCCTCATTATGATTTTTATTTGTTTCTTTGGTTGTTGTTTGATGTTTTGAGATAGCCTTGGCTGAGCCCGGAAGTTGCTCTATAGTCAAGGCTGACTATGAAAGCTTGATCCTCCTGCCTCTCCCTCTGAGGTGCTGGGATTACAGGTATGTACCACCATGCCCAAATTATGTCTCAACTTTTAGTATTAATTTAGGCCTTTTCAGCATACCTCCAGTTAATTATGAATCTCTTGATCAGATCCCTTGTAAAATATTCACAATACTATTTCTAATTTCCAATCTCACTCAGTTCTTCATTAGAACTCTATAACAATGAGTTAAATTGGTCCTCATTTTCCATGCCCTTTTCTTCCCATCTTAAAGTAGAATTGTATTTTTAAAATTTTAAACCAACTGAGAAACTAATAACAGAAGAGAGAAGCCAAAAAGAAAAAAGAAAAACCCATCAGAATAGAGTATCACTATTCATTTTACCAAAAACTAGCCAAATACTTACTTTTTTTTTGTCTTTTGTTTTTTCGAGACAGGGTTTCTCTGTATAGCCCTGGCTGTCCTGGAACTCACTCTGTAGACCAGGCTGGCGTCACAAATACTTACTTTTAATTAAATATATTTCATCCTGTTTAAGTAACTATATCTGTAATCTGAAGATTATTTTCAAAAGCAAAAGCATTCTTGAGGTCCTTTTCCTTGCTTGGACAGAAAGAAAAGCCTTTTGGGTAATAATAAAATTCTGGACCATGTGATCCAAGAGGAATATGGGATGGGGATGGAGTCAGGAAGAAGTACAAAAAACCCAAAACAACAACAACAAACAAAAAAGAAATAAAAACAAAACAACATCCCATCAGAGCAAGAATATTCTATTCTACTTTGTCAGGTCATCTTGGCTTTTTTCTTTTCTTTTCTTTTTTCTTTTTTCTTTTCTTTCTTTTTTTTTTTTTTTTTTTTTTGAAACCCAGTAAATTTGGAAAGGAAGGGTGAAGATGAGGTGGAAAGGCAGAGTAATGTGGCTCTGAAAGTCTCATTGTCACACAGAGACAAAGGCACATTGTCATTCACGTCCCCTCCCCCCCCCCCAAC
>JADRCD010147701.1:0-10225 GCA_019843815.1 Montemys delectorum | reverse complement strand
TTGATACAAAACAAATTAACAAATAAAAAGTCAATCCTTGAAATTTTATCTTGTAAGAGTTAAATGACATTCTTAAAATGCCGAACAATTTTATTGGTTCATGAGTAAGGAAGAATAAAAGACGGCAATTTGTAGTACTAGTGCAAAAGAAGAAAACTCATAGGTTCCTAAAAACGTCCGTTCTAGATTTACTACCATATTCTCTACCAGCTAAGTTTTTTAAAAAGGAGGAGAGAAGGAACAATATTATAGCTTAATGCAATAGTCAGACGTACTCATAATAAAGAAGATGCCCACATTTTGAGAGTGAAGGTTTAACAGACTTAGATTAGGCCAAGCATTTTAAGACAGATGAAATACTGAAATTAACGATTATGGTGCCTCATGTGAAGACAGTGACCACCTGAATGACAACAAGTGCAAGGTTAGTAAGTCAGGGGAGAGGGAAAATTATTCCTATTCACTGGTCAATATTGAATGACTTACAAAATAGACCCAATAATAAAAGTGAATCCTTGAAGATATGCCTGACTGAGGAAGAGCCAGAAGAACGAACACAAGGTGGTGTGACTCAGTCAGCTGCATTTTCAATTGTGAAAAGAAAGAATGCAAAGTCTACTAACAGAAAGTTTAAATTCTAATCTTAAAAGCTTCTATAACAACTTACTAACTACATGATAATATGTACAGTTCTGGGAAAGTATGTACAGCTTGCTACATGTTATCTTAGTTACATGAACCACAGATCAATTGAAATGAAGTATTAGGAAATGCATAGCATTGGACGAATGATTGACAGTTCTTAGTTAAACTTAAAAGACTAACAACCATCCATGTGACCAAAGCCCACAATTCTCCCTTCTCTCTTCCTTCGTATAACAGTAATGCTGACAGAAAAGTAAATGTGCTTAACAGACATTCATAAAAACACAATAAAACAATTTTCATCTCTCCCTCAGAATATAAAATTAAAAAACAATGTTATCAGCAAATATAATTCTAACTTTTCCAAACCTACCAGGTACATATAGCAAGAAGATGGGGGAGTTAAATTCCACCGAGTTTCAACAAGGTAACTGGCAGGATCATTTAGGACAATGTTGTCTGGGAAATAAAAAAGACACAGAAATCAAAACAAAGAGATGTGCTAGAGTTCTATGTCTAGCATTTTCTGAATCGTAGGCCAGTTGATGAGAGCAAAGCTCATCATCGAGATATTGCCTCGATGACTAGAGGAATGGCCTCAAGGGGGATGTGGAATCCACATGCTTCCACCCTCACTTCCTCCTACCAAGGCGAGCATTGCTGCACCTCCATGGCTGCCATGACCTGCTGCCTTGCAACAGGACCAAAGGCAATGAAGCTAATGATTTCCTATACATAAGCAAACAGCGACAAACCGAACCAAAATCCCCTTTCCCTTATTGGGTTGTTATCCCAGGTGTTTCATTGTCAGAAATCAAATATAGATATTAATGAAAGAATGAGCTGGATCATTCCAGAAACTCTAAAGTACCCAGCTGTCAATAATGTGACTTCCGAGAGCTACTTCGTAACAGAATCTGCTAATATGAGAAATTTCTCCCTCAGGAATTTTACGGACATCAGAAACAACACTTGGATAACACCCAGTGGCAAATGGGTTAGCTGACAGACAGTGTCATTCCAATAGCCCCTAAATTCATCTTAAAATTTGTTGGCCACTAGGTCACTATATTTTTGTTATGATCGGAACATCTTTTCCATAAAGTATGCATCCCATCCTTTCATAATATAAAAGGTACAAAATACTGGCACAAGAAGAAGGTCCAGAAATTAAAAGATAATAATGCTGAGGTATACATTCAGATGGGGCAAGGACAGTAACGATGCTTAAAAAACAAAACAAAACAAAACAAAAAAAACCAAATGAACAAATTGCATACATAAATTGAAGGACTGATGTGGATGAAGGGTGACCGGCTGGTAAAAAAACGTAAGAGTTCTGTCAGACATGATGACGATGGGATCTTGCTACAATCCCACCACCCAAGAGACTGAGGCCATGGAATCATACATTTCAGAGCACACAGACTTTCACAGCAAAACGCTGCAAGGTGGGTAGAGGGAGGTGTAAAGAATTCAAAGTGTGAGTGACCGGGAGATCAAATCAATTCTCTATGCCTGTCAGTCTGAGGTTGGTTTAGGAGATAAACATTAGTTCATGGATTTAAGAAGCATGGTAGGGGCTGCTTAACTACTAAGGGACATTTTGTCAAAACCCAAGAATAATTATAGTTTCGAGGCATGTTCACACTTGTACAACTCTGCAGTTCAGAGTAAGTGGAAATCCCCATGGGGTGGGACCTGTACCACAGAAAGATTCAGTGATTCAAGACTGAATATCTATTTTTTAGAGCAATAGTCTCAGTAGTCTCTCTCTCTCTCTCTCTCTCTCTCTCTCTCTCTCTCTCTCTCTCTCCCTCCCTCCCTCCCTCCCTCCCTCCCTCCCCCCTCTCTCTCTCTTACAAAAGCTTTCTCTCCCCCTCTCTGCCTCTCCCCTCACTCTCTCCTCTCTATATGCCTGTGTTTCCCTGTGTCCCTTTGTTTCCTTGTCTCTCTGTCTCCCTGTCTCTGTCTCTCTCTCTTTTCTTCCTATCTTTTCTTCTCTCAATCAAATTTTAAAATATTGACAAGGAGTATTATATAGACGGACTATTTGTAGAAAAACTGTGGGTTTCTGGTTTATAAAATGTGAACTTTGGGTCTGGAGACAGGAGCACAGTTTCTATCTCACTCACTAGGGGCACATATTTGAGGCTTCAGAATGTAATAGCAAAGGTCAGTCTGACTGACCCTCCTCTTAGAAATGGGAGTGAACGGTAAGCTATGCAGTCAATACTTCTTCACTGGGCCTTCATGCAATGATTCCTAATGTAAATGATCTCCTGAGGCTGGGAACAAAGGGTACTATGTGGATGAACAGTGGTGGAGACAGGAAAGGCTGAGAACTGAAAAACTTCCCTTTTCAAACCACTAATATTGATATTTCTCAATAGTTTACTTTTCACTTTGACAAAGACACTGTTTATATTCTGAATTATGCCTGGTTAAAAATGAATTAGAAGCTTAATTTTAGAAAAAATATTCAGTCGTTGAACCATAGCGATTTAGAGCTACCAAAGTCCTTGGAGACCAACTGATTCAACACTAATTGATGTAAGATTTTATACATTTAATGATAAATTTATAAGCATCACCTTAATTGTAAATTACAAAATGATTCTGAAATATTCTGAAATAAACTGAGCAATCTGTAAGCCATGTGTGCGAAGCCACTGATTGTGAAGGCCAGAGGTATACATTCTATCAAAATGTACACACATATGCATAAACTGAACATGTAAACACTCTTCTGCCATCACAAACTAGGCTCTTCTTCTGCTGGCTCTCCACCCTGTAACCCAGTCAGGAAGCTTTAATGAATACCCATGGGGAACCTACAGCACAAAATATTCCCTGACCTATTTGGAAATTAGACAACAGTCCCTCTTGGAATTAAATCTTTGGTGCAAAGATTTTCCTGTCTTTTTTTCCCAGCAAATGAGTATCATGTTCACCACTGGAGAGACAACACCAGTTACTTACCCCCAATGAGTAGACTGAGTAAGCACCCAGGGGGTTTGAGACAGTCAGAGTGTCAGATAATGAATGTGCTATTTATAGAACAAATACAACAGTAAGAATCAAATAAACACCGAATCTCTGTAGTTGGGGGTAGCCAGCTCCACAAAACAAGAAATATAAAGCCTTGTGCACGAGTCACAATCATTTGCATGATTTGTCTATATCTGCAAAATTCTTGCTAGTTAATTTTTAATTGCTAAGGAAGAATAACTTTTTTGTTTTGCCAATCATCTTTAGGCAAACATCCAGAAACAATTACCTGTAGACCCCCTGTTTAAAGGTCCCAGTAAATTTTGAGAAATCAGTGAGATTCTCTAATGATTTACAAAGGTCTATCATAGAAATTTGAGTGGAATAGGTTGTGACTGAAGTGAGGAACAAAAGAAAAAACAGGTGTGAAGTGCTTCAGCCACGGTGTCCCTACCTCCCTCTGAGTAGAAGTGCAGAAAGATGGAGCAAGTTCACCCTGGCTATTCAGATCACTTTTGAGATATCTATTCATGCAAGAGGCTCCTGGATGACATCACTATGGTCCAACTGGTAGCTAATGAAAACACAGAATTCAGGATATTTTTCAAACCAATGAGTTTTAAGACTGAGGAAAAGGAGAGAGATTAGCGACTTAGTAAGCAAAAGAGAGTACCATCTAAATAATTATTTGCTTTTTGATTTAAATTAGTTTTTGAACAAACCTCATGGTGCTATAAGGGTTGCTTAAAAAAAAACTATCAAAACTATCAGTGACTCCATCCAAGAAGGTAATTAACTTGAAGTTTTGCGACAACTGAACTCCCAACAGGAAATGTCCAGGACACAGAGCGAACAAGTGAGCTATTAACTGAGTCTGATGATATGCTGTAGCATCCAAATACATAACAAGGATCAACTTAAAAATTAATGAGACACTCACATCTGAATAGAATTATAACTACAGTTCTTACCCCTAGACAGAACAGTCAATAACTGTCATACAAAAACTCAAATCACTTAACTATAATAAATTTAGCATTTAAAAGTATTAAATTTTTTAAATATATCAAAATCCCTTTTGTTTTTCAAGTCTTTAGAGAACACATTTGTAGTGTTTATGTAGTAGTGATACACAGTCAGTAATTTAGTGTCAAGAGTAGCACAGCTCCTTTCATTCCTTTAACCTTTAGAAGTATTTGCAGCTTCTTAAAGTTAATGAACACTTAAATGGACTTGAATGACTGGTCCTGTAATATACACTTTAAAAATAGGCAACTTATTCTTTATCAAAACTTTAGGAAGATAAACTTACATAAATAAAAATAAAACTGCCCACGGGAGACCTACAATAACCTTTTAAGTTAAAAATAATAGCAATAATCCTAGATTTGATTATGTACATTTCCAAGATTAACAAGATTAAAAAATACATTGCTATTATACCTTTCAATAAGAACTTTAACTTCCTGCCTATATCAGATTAACCCAAGATAGAGGATATTATTTTTCAAAGAAATTTATGGGGAAAAGTTCAAATTAAGTGGTGTTTATTCCCATTCAAAGGAGGACCTTGGTATGTCTCCAAGATATCTGACACAGGGCTCTCCTTGTGAATGCGAACTTTTGTGTTCTCCTCTGCTTCCATCGATGGACCCTGAATGCTCCAATAAAGAAAACGTGGCAGAAATGATACTATGAGTCTTCTGAAGGAACACCCCTAAATAGCATGCCTTTTTTTTTTTTTTTTTTTGTGGTCACCTGGAACGACAGCTCTCTAAACTTTTTCTTTCCCAAACACAGCTGTTAAGCTGGGAGAACTCCAAACCACACACAGAGACCTCATGTCTGTTCTCTAATCAGTTCAACCTGGTCACAATCCTTACTTCAATAGATTCTAGAAACAAGTATGTGAATAAAGGAACCTCCAGATGATTGTGTACCCCAGAACTCTAAAGCAAACAAGCCTATTGACCACATCCACCCCCATCTTTGGAGAGTGGCAACTCCTTCATAGGCACACCCTGTTGTAATTTTGCACACATGCTTTAAGAACATACTAACGTGTGTTATTTCCCTCATGGGATTTGGGATTTTGCTGTTATGAAGCAGCTGGTAAAAACATGATCTTTCCTAAGGCCATTTCTACAATAGTAACAGCAGTTAGTGGTAGAATGGTATGCATAGCGATCTACCAGATACACTAATAACCCTTCACATGCATACTATCTCTCTATGTACCACAAAGCATTGTTAATACTCTTACCTTATAAATAGGAACACTAAGCCCTTGCAAGAGTATATGGCCACTATTGTCCGTGGGGACCTAGGTAACAAATATTAGAATCAGAATACTCTTGGTGTTACACTGAAGAACTCCAATATTAGTAATGTACGGCCCATGTGGGAGAAGCTTATGAGCATGCCCAACTGGGTTACTGTGTCTCTAAACATGCTTACTGTCTGGATCATCTGCTAGAGGGGGTTACACCTTAATAAACTGCAATTCCCAGAGACTTCTGCATTTTACATGTCCTAATAATAAACAAAGTAGTTTAAAGCAGCCATACCGTGGCTATCTTTCTGAATCCTCATACATTAATGATGAGGATGACCTTGTTTTGTCCACTTGAGAGACAAAACTGAAATCAGATTAGTATTCATCAAGCACAGGAGTGATGACAATGACTGTGAGTTGGAGCTAATCTTTCCCCAAGGAACTCACCAAGTATATGAGGGAGGACCACAGATACTAGCCAACTGACTATACCAACTATATAAGGAAGGACAGCAGCTACAAACCAACTGACTATACCACTCCCCCCCCCCCCATTGCTCATCCCCCAGCGATCTCAGCTCTTGATTCTTGGTATTTAATGGACAACAGCCTTAGCTAAAGGAACACACCTTCCATTCTCTTACTTGGAGTGTCTTAGGAAGTTCAGGCTAATCATCTTGAGTGTTGCACAGAATTTCCTGGGAGGTGCTGATTCAGCCAGAAAACACATTCCCTTTTCCTCTCTGCTCTGCTTCCTGCCTGCAATATGGGATGCGCAGGAGATAACTAGCATACCAGAAGCTACTCTCTGATGCTGATAGGTAAAGTCACAGAAAACATGCTAAAGTGAAAGAAGATGTTGGGGATAACCTTAACATCACGGTGACAGAACCACAGTCCGCTTACTACTGAACTTCCTTATCAAAAAGACAGAAATACATTGCCATGATGTTTAATACCTTAATATGATTACGTTTTTGGTAAATTCCATCAGATACAATTAAATCTTATGGGTGGGTTGGTTTTGGTTTTTTATTGCTGCTCTAAATATTCAAAGTACCAAAATGTTCAATTTATACAAAATAACAAACTTCACCTTATCTTATCCCCAAGGCAACATCCTTCATTTCCAGGACGACTGTGTGAATTTGAAGACACAAATGGGGACCCTATTTGCTGAGTGTGCATAGCATAGTGCTGCTTGGCTCCTACTGCAGGCAAGGTGACATGGCCAGGGAACTCAGGAAAGAATAGAAAAGCTGAGCAAGAATGAAAGCTGCCACAGTTAGCCGATGCTAAGCTGTATGCTGGGCACGTACCACACAATGAACCGAGAAATTCTACCTATTATTTACACGGTGACAGATAAAAGAAAATGAGGTGGAGCTCGATAAACAAGCTCTCTTCTAAAGTAGATTTAGACACTATTCATCCTCCGCTTTCAGCCCAGAAGCCTGCTTAGCTGCAACTGTGAAATAAATTCCAACCCTCACAACGTTTCGAGGCGGAATAATGCTCATGAAACAGGCTCGGGCTTTCTTTGGCTTCTCTTTGAAATTGATTAGGTGTACTTTCAGATGAGAAATGGGCTGTGTCTCAAAGAAGAAAGAATATTTTTAGACAAATACAAAAAAGCTAATTTAAGTTTTCCAAATAAAGAGCATACTTAAGATTTTGATTTGATACTATAGCTTTAAGCTATTATAAATGCCTTGTATGATGGGCCCACAAACAAATCATGCCATTTCAGTTTTTGATAAATTATCAAATCATGCCAAATGACAACTGATTGTTTAATATTAACTGTTTCTATGTTTTTAACATTTTCTGTTAAAGTCATACTGATTATAAAACAGTAGTGAAATCTGTTTCTTAAACCACCTTCAAGAAGCCATAAATGAACTAAGGCAGTAGAAATAAAATCACTGATGAGTGCTTAGGAAGTAACAGACATTAGATTCAGAGCTGGAAAGAAACGTTACATAAGCAGTAATTTAATTTAACTTTTCAATTTAAGGCATGCCCGGTCACATGCAACTCTCTGAAGTGAAACATTTCAACAGCTCACCATGAGTCTGCTTTAGAAGGTAATCTGAAAATCCATAAGAGCAACAACAAAAAAAAAATTTACTCTGCAATAGCACTTGATCTAACTGCTAAGACACAGATAAGAATGATTCAGCTCAGTGAGCCACGCTACCTTGCCCACACAGGAGAACTCATGCACCAAACCATTCAAAGGGCTTTGGACCAAGGGACCGCGGTCTCCATGTTGACGTCTGTCCATAGCCTAAGCCTCGCCAAAGGACAATCCAGGCTATTTTGTCCAGGACAGTTTCACACTCCCTTAAAACTTAAAGATTTTTACTGTTAGTTGCTTTCTTATCGACTCTCTGATTAAGGAAACAGTTACGGGGACGAAGCTGGTGTTTCCTATATATTTTATTTGGATTTCAAAAATTACATTTATTTACTAGCTACCTGTGCGACTTATATGCGTGCGCACAGCTGTGTCATAGAGCCCAGTAGCGGTGAGAAGATGACTGGCAGCACTTGGCTGTCTTCCAGCTTGCGGTTCCAAGGGATTGAGCTCAAGTCCTCAGGCTTGGCAGCAGGCACCTTTACCTGCTCACCCATTTCACAGCCACCTCGAAAGCATAAAGTAAAAATAAATATGGGCATTCCAGTTCTCATAACAAGCTCGATGATTTTGTTTAAATTCTGTAAAGTGAGAAACAAGGTCACAATGGAGAGAAACTCCAACGCACCTTTACAAACAAAAGACTGCATTAGAAATTCCTGTAGGGTCACAGAGTAGGGGACCATTCACCATTCCTGAACCCCGGGGCTCCTCAGCTATAAGGAGGCATAAGACCTAAATTCAACGAATATTTTAATATACTGTCCTGCCATCATTCCTGACTTGATGGATATTAGTGCTCGTTCACACTTTTGGAATCATTTGTATCACCTAAGAAAATATATAATGATTATTTGTAAACCTGAATTATATTCGTGTTACAAAAATGCATTTAGATTTTTTTTATATATAAAGCAAAAAATATGAAACACTGAGTATATAAAATGATACGCAAATTAATTCTATGATTTACTTGGAAGACTGTACAATGGGTTAAGAACTCCCTAAAAAGAATTGGTGCTCCAATGTAATTCTAAGAAGAGAATCAGTAACTTCCTATTGTAACAATAGATGAGACTCACCGTTTGAGGTAATTGTTAATTCCTATCACAACTGATATAGATCATTTATTTACTCAAGCTTTAAAATTCCTTTGTTAAAAAACTGAATGCCTTTCAAATGTTCAGAAAGTAATGAGAGATATTTATAGAATCTTTGTAACACATATCATCACACAAATACATCTGGTTGGGCACTTAGTAAAGCACTCAAGGTGGCTATGTATGAAAGTACCACTGAGCTGCCACAGGGCGTCTTTCATGTGCTGTGGTCACTACTGTAGCCTCACAACGTAGCTCAGAACCTAACATATTCTGAGAACTCAAAATTATGTGCCAAAGTAATGCTAGAAAAATTTAGTATTAAAAAGTAGTCGTTTATAATACACTAGAAACATATTTTCATTTGAGAAATTTGCTTAAACATATATAAGTAAGTTCAAGTGTCTTTCTTGTATAAAAGAAATCTCACATTATCATATACATTATTTGTTTGGAGGGCAAAGTATTAGTCTAGTAAGCATTTTCCATTTGTGTTGGGCTATATACTATGAAGTGTATATTTCTCATTAGCCTATAATGAATGTTGATGCTGTATAATTAATAATTCTATTAATAGTGAAAGGAACTAGTTACTATTTTGAACCATTAGCAGTCATACAAACTAAAATCTCATTTAGGAAGAAGTATTGCTATCCTGTAAAGTGGATGATAAAACAGGTTAAATTATAGCTATAAAATTCCTAGTTAAGAGAATATTAAGTACCTTTTATATTGGATAAAGCAAAATAAAATCTGCATTAGACTGAGATGTTCTAAAGTCAGTGATGTCAAGTCCTAAGTGAAATACATATGTAAATAGAAATGTACAATGAAACCAAGCAAAGTTGCCCACATATCAACAAATAGCTCTTCAGCTTTGTGGGTTTGATTTTAAATGAAATGCACCAATTTGTGGTCCTTAATATATGGGAAGAGAGCAATGGTTAAACTCATTACTGACATCTGATACAACTTATCAGCTACCACCAAACTGCCCCTATAAATTCATCTGATTATTTACAATGCACGATTCTATCAAGAACTCTTCTCCATCACCTGTTTAAAAAAAAAAAA
>JADRCD010147690.1:0-16262 GCA_019843815.1 Montemys delectorum | reverse complement strand
CACTATGCAAGTACCAGTCAAGTCTTCCGGCTTGGAGGCAAGAGCCTTTACTTTTCACTGGCCTTGACCGGGTTCACTTCTGGGGGTTCTTCTTAAGCAAAAGATTTTTTCATTCTACTGTACTTTAATTTCTAGGATTCATTTATACATATGAATAAAAAAAGTCTTACATGACTTGACAACTAAACATTGCCTATAGGCATATGGCATGGCAAGTGCCAAGTCAACATTTTTGACATCAACAAGTATGATACATACTTAAAATAATCCCATTCACAAATGAATAGCAGAGACTGAAACCAAGTAATTTTTTTAAGTGTATAGTTTTATAGGGCATGAAAAATCTTTCATTTGAAACAAAAATTATATAACAAAATGGTTTTAAGACAAAAAAAGAGAAAGAGCTTCACATAATATTTAATCTAAATTATGTGAATATTTTTCTTTCTTTTATTGGCTATTTTATTTGTTTACATTTCAAATGTTGTCCCCCTTCCCGGTTTCCCCTATGCAAACTCCCATCCCACATCCTTGCCTTTATGATGGTGCTTCTCCCACCCACCCACCCACTCACTCCCACCTCACTGTCCTAGCATCCCCCTATGCTGGGGCATCGAGCCTCCACAGGACCTCCTATTGATGCCATATCTGCACTCCTCATTTTTCTTTCCTGCATGCTTCAGTCTAAAATCTTTTTATTTAATACTACTTATGCCAAAGGCTTCAAGAATTCATATCTAAGAGTTTTAAAAAGATCTTTCTTTTAATATCCAGAATATACAATCAATTGTCCAGGTATTTTGATCTCTCCAATTATTTATTTCTAAGTAATTCTGTCCCTTACATAAACCAGTATTGCCAGTGTACTGTTCTTGTTTTTTTGTTCTGTCTTTTCTCATGAAATGTATCATCAAAAATAAAAATTCTGAGCATTATGCCTAAAGAGAATTTTCATGTCTCCTTTACTCTACCCCCCACATTCACTTAACAATAAGTTACTACTAAGTCTACTTTTAAATTTCCTGCAACTGGTAAGGTTCTCTATCTACACAGGAGTGTGTCCACTGTAATCCTTCTGTTACAGTAGTCATCATTGCCAAATTATTTCCCTACCCCTTACTTTTATCTCCTTTTGACTACTTTTCCATGATCCTTTCACCACACTATATGTACCTTAAAAATCCAATAAAGTAGGCACTATTTATTGATAATATATTACATGTGTACATATATATACATGTGTGTGTGTGTATATATATATATATACACGTATATATATATATATTGATTGCTATTACACTTTGTCCTACCCATTCATACATTAAGAGGTGAACTAATGCTTAGACATTCAACTGATATAAGCATTCTCGTTGTCTCTGATTAATGGGATGAGCTAGATTCACATTCCTTCTTGAAACACATTCTTCCAAAGTGGTTGAAAAATCACTGGGGTTGGGTATAGGGTGGTAACCCTATGACTTTCCTCAGTTTACAATTGCTTTCACCTAAGTTACAAACAGTTAAGAGAGGATTAAGCCAGGTCAAAACCAGCAGAACCTCACGAGAATTTAGAGGGACCAAGGAAGCTCGAGAGGAACTAAATTTCTGGAAGCTTGGCTTAAACTGAAAAAAGCAATCAATAATCTTAGCTTCCAACTAAAAGAAACTTAGATAAAGAAAAAGTAGTGAATATAATATAATGAAAGAAAAAAATAGATAAAACAGAAGCCTTGAAGTCATAAAATGTGTTTATGTTGATTCTGATCAGCAAAAGGATATAACAAAAATAAAGAATAAAAGAGAAAACATCATAAATATTTTCTTCATTATCTAAGGAGCAGTTTTCAAGTATTTCTAGGTTGTCTTTTGAAAGGCTATGATTGATCTAGCTAGAAAACATCACACACACAAAAATCACACAGTATAGTTACAGTAAAATAAGAAAAGGATCATTTTCTTTTACACAAATACATTGTGAAAAGCTTACCTGTATAGTCTCATTTTACTCAACTTTATTGTTATCAAATCAATTACAGGTGGGATAGTACTCTGGGTCTCTGTTACAGTAACAAATATATTTTTCATTGTAATTAATCCAAAATCAGCAACAAAAACATTCCGAGACACTGGAGACTGTGGAATGAGCACAACTGGAGCCTTGATGTTAACATCCAATGCAAACCTAGAACTCCTTTGAGCCAGTTGCTTTACACCATCAGCAGCCATCTCTGCTGCTTGGACAGTTGCTTCAGTCAAGGCATCTTTAACTGCTTGAAAATTATTTATAAATGCCTAGAAAGGTGATAGAATGATATTAATCTTATCACATTTAATAAAATATTAGTTATAAATTATATTAACTGTAATTATACCTCCATAAAGCAAATAAATAAGTAGACAGCAAATATAGTTATAAAATACAAATCTAGTCACAAGAACAATGCCAAAAGGGATATTTGAATGTTCAATAGTATTACTTCCTTATGGTATACTTTCTCTAAGAATTAATCACTTCTTACAGTTCACTCATGTTTGCAGTTTAGATTTAAGAGTCTATGAAGTATGTAAGAACTCTCAGGACTGTTTAAATGGGTCACTGTGTCGAAGTATCTATTCCCAGTTGAACACCCAAGTTTGTCTCCAGAGTGATCCTGAAGGAAGGGCAAAAACTGACAACTGGGGCTCAGAAAACTAGAAATTGTACACCAAAGGAAAAAAGCAACTGAGTGAAGATTAAGGTCCATAGAATATAAGAGAATCTTTGCCAGACATATATCCAATAAAGGATTATTTATCCAGAGTATATAAAGAATTAAAAAAAAAGTGCCAAAACAAAACCCTCAACAATCAAGGCTCAAAAGATTCACGAGATACATATCTCTTAACAAAAAGATCTCAAAACAAAAAAATACCTTACACAGTGTTCAATGCCCTTATCAACTAAGAAAATTCAAATTACATCACCTTTACCCAGTTGGAAAGGCTAAGACAAAAGAAAACAACTGAAAATAAATGCTGGTGAGGATGAGGGAAAAGGGAGCCCCTATTCACACCTGTGAGGGTAGAGGTTGAATCCTCAGCACCCAAAAGAAAGCCAGGCAGGTGTGGTAGCCTCTCATCTCAGCAGTCAGAAAGAGTGTGGAGGGGACGCACAGACTAAGCTAGGTAAATCAGCAAGCTGAATGAGGCTCTGCTCTAATATATAAGGTAGAGAGCACACACACACACAACAACAACAAAAACAACAAAAGAGACTAGAAATTGGTATAATACCAGGAAGATTAAATAGCTGACAGCAAGGGTAAAATAGGAATGGAAAAAACTTATGAAAAGCAGAACTAAAGAACTCAAAAATTCTATGGAAAAATCATTTCAAGATTCAATTTTTTTCTCAAAACTATGGTATCTATAAAATGGAATAATCTTGAATCCAAAGTATAATTTTCTTAATTTCTTAATGGTGACTTTATGTATATGTGGCATATAGATTTTTTGAACTGGAAGGTAGAAAATGCAAATGTTTACATTTATGATTTAAACAAGTTGAATTAAAGTATACCATATTATATATATATATATATATATGTGTGTGTGTGTGTGTGTATGTTTACATATTTTTATATAGTACACTATATATTAGTATGTTAACCAATTAACTAAAATATTTGTCAAAATATTATATAAAAGAAGTACTAAACATTTTGGTTGTTATGGTATGTAACAAATTATTTTAAATATGTACATATATGTATTTGCACAAATCTTCCTAGCTTGGACTCTATTCTATTTTGGAGTTCTTTTAATCAAATGTGATCTTTTAACCTGAAAATACTATAAAATTTTTCTATGATGTATTTTTGTACAAGGAAAAAGCAAATATGAAGGAATATCCTTTGTTAATTTATTTTTAATTTATAAAATATATTATTATTGGACCAGACATGATGAAATATACATTAATTCTCAGCACTTGGGAGGCAAAGGCTGGTGGGTCTGTGTAAGTTCCAGGTCAGCCTGGTCTACTCTCTAAGTTCCATGCCAGCTAGGGACATATCTTTAAAAAAAATTCATATAATATATATATATATATGCATATAAACATACATTACATACACACATGTGTGTTTATGTACACAATCTAAAAGTTTAATGAATGCATAATTTTTAATATGGGTCTTCATCTATTTTAAAACATAGCAATTTATTTCTGGAAAAAATAATTTGTTAAAATACATACCAATATAGAATATAGGAATTTTGTGATGAACACTACTTCAATGCAACCAACAGTTAAATAAACCCGAACATCAACCACACTCATATCTGTGTATGCACAGCCAGCAGTTGCATTCATGTAAGAAATCATCTTGAAGCTGAAAACTTCTTTTCCAGTGATATAAAGAGCCTTACGGAGACAAGAACCACAAATGTTACAATCAATATTTGAAGTAATATACCCCAAGATAAAAATGAGATGAAGCAAAATAATAAAATATTCTACTATTTGGAAAATCTTCCAGGAATTTGAGAAAATACAAATGAGACAACAATTCTAAATGCTTTATTATAGTTTGTACCCTAACATGTTTCCTGTTGTCTCGTGTTTTTAACAGAGAAGAGACCCTCAGTATCTCTCTTGGATTTTCTGCTTTGCACTGCAGACATCACAAAACACCTTTAGTTAACTTTCAACGCTAAGACACACCACAGGCACAGATTCCCTGTACTCAGGGTCTCATTTCTCTACATCTGAGACTTTCAATCTTTTTTATTTCATATGCTTCATTGGAATATCTCAGATTTAAACTTCTCATTCTTCATTGATTGGTTAAGAACTGTTTTAATTACTAAAAAAGAATTGCCTGTGGTAGCTTAAAATTTCCAGCTTCATATTGCCAGTTTAAAATGTAGGAGACAAGAAACTATGTTTTTTTAAAATTTGGAACAGAGTATTAAGCTTATAGTTTTCTTGACTCTTAAATTCTAAATGCAATAACCAGGGGTTGAAAAGCACCAGGAAAACCAACCACAGAACACTAATTCTCAAGAAAACAAAGTATGAGCAATTTTGGAAGGCAGAAGGAAGAAACGCAAGAAAGGAAGCCAGGCTTCAGATGTGATACACAAAGCTAGACTGAAGACCATTTCATGCCCTAAAAAGAACAAACAGCCAGAGAATTATTATAATTTTCTCAATGCTATTAGAAATATGAGATAACAAGACAGCAAAGTATGCTATAATCTAAGAAAAGTCAGGAGCGAAGAGTCCAAGATTCCAAGAGGCAGGGATGGCAAATATTGTGAGTTAAGTAAAAACAATTCAGCTACAGCAGGAAGGTTGACGGAACACCAGTGTGGGACACAAAGCCCCTGGGAAACTAAAACATAGTACTTCCTCCCTGGCAGGGACTTTGTTGGCCTCTGTCGGGAATACATAAGGAAAAACTAAGGGGAATTAGGGTTTAACTTGGAACAGTTACTGAAAAAGTGAAAACACTTCCATCCATCACACTCAAGGCCCAAAACACTGGGCTGTCAAGATAGCTCAGGGGTTATCAGCACCGACCACTCTTCTAAAGGACTGGGGTTCAATTTCCAGCACCCACATAGTAGCTCAAAACCACTTGTATCTCCAGTTCTACAGGACCCAACAACCTCTTTTGGCCTCCATGGACACAAGACACAAACATGGTACACCAAAAGACACACAGACAGATGACAAAATATCTATACACATAAAAATAAATGAATGAATTATTTTATAAGGCCCAAAGCATGGGGTGAGAGAGGGAGGGAGGGATGGGAGAAAGATAACTTGGACATTAGTGAGGCCAAGCTTTCAGTTTGACTATAGGGGTAGAAAATCAACTAACTGGGAAAAGATCACAACTATGGGCTAGGTAACGAAGAAAGCCAGCTGAGTAACAGCATTTCCTTTCCTCTATGTAGCCCTGGCTTGTCTGGCACCTGCTACTTAAAACACATGGCTCTAATCTCACAGAGATTGATCTGCTCTGTTTCCAGGTTGCTGGAACTAAAGGTGCACTGCTGTATCTAGTCTAAGGACTTCACCACTGCTTTACACTCCTGCCACTGTCTATTCTGCCTACAGTGGAGACTACATTGCTGTGATTCTGCTCTGTGCTAACATTTTTTTTGACATTCCCTCTACTCTTATCCCACAAGAAGTTGTTTTTTTTACACGTTTAGCTCTTTCTTTAATAATGTAGGTTGTTGTCCCAATGCATGCAAACTTGATTGTTAGTATGACATTGGTAGATAGAGGTGTGTTAGTTACTTTTCTTGTAACTGTGACTTAGTTGGATCCCTAGAGCCTACTGAGTTAGATCACTACAAGTACTGCTAACTGGCTTCTTCATCATGGTTATGCTGCCTCCAAGTTTCCTGCTTGAGTTCCAACCTTGGCTGTCTTGGTGATAGATTATAATCTTAGAATTGTAAGATAAAGTAAGTCCTATCTTCTCCAAGTTATTTTTTTTTTAACATAATGGTTTATTGTAGGAACAGAAAAAGTAACTAGAACAAGATACAATCTAAAATAAAGACCCAGAATACCTGGGACTCACATCCAGGCTGGCAGGTGAAACACTACCAGCTGAGTGACCTCAATTGTAAACCTTTAAGTGCTTCAATTTTTGTAGTCTTGAAGCTATAAAATAATATTCAGATGTGAATGGAATTTATGACAATTATTTAAATTAAAAGTAGTTATCAGTAGTTATCAACTGCAGCAGCATGTGTTCTCAGGCTAATTGTGCTACTCAAAACACCTTTTTGCAGTGTCCAGCACTTAGGCTAAAGGAAGCCTGCCCCCAGTTGGCTCTAATTGGGAAATAAAGTTGCCAACGGCCAATGGCTGGACAGGGAAACAGAGGCAGAACTTTTAGATTTCCTGGACAAGGGACAAAGGGAAGAAGGAGGAGAAGAATCACCATGATGGGAAGCAGAGAGATTGGACTTAAGAGACAGTCAACATGTAAGAATCCAGGAAAGTGGATTACACTCCCCCGATTGGGTCTGGGACAACAAAAATAAAATATAGGTTTAGTGAGTATTAATTCAGAAATACTGAAGGAAGTGTGTGATAGCTACAGGGTGGTTTGGAAGTGACCAACCATTGAGCTAGTTAAGGCTATTAAATATATAGGTTGCATCTGCATGTCTTTCATTCGTGAATCCAGAGCTCTTGGGCAGGTGCAGAGCCACTCATGTACCCGCTGGGAGCTCAGAGTGGATTAATAATTTACTGTTATAATCAAGTAGTAGTAGCAATTTATAATGTAGAAAGAAGGTAAAATCAATCCTAGGCTTAACCATACACATTTTTTGCAGACACACCAAACATTTAAAAAAGAAATAAACACAAATTTCACACGTACTTGTGGTCTAAAGTAGCTGGCATAAATTAACCCTTCTGAAGACTTTTATTCAGAAAAAGACAGAGTTTGATGGTCATGGGCAACCATGATCACGCCCAGAAACAGGACAACAAGAAGCATTATACAATAAATAGCTATTGTGGATAGTATGATAGGATCCCAAAGGGAAAAAAAGCATCAATTTCCAAGACTAAAGGGAAATAACGACTTCTAGTGAGGTGTGGGGGTGTACAAGGAGAGGTATTCCATGTGACCTAGGCAAAGTACAAGGAGCAGGTAGAAATTAGATACAGGTGAAATTGTATTTCAAAGTTGCTTTCAGTTCAGGTGTCAAAAGGTTGAGGCTGAAGTTTCTTACAGTTATAGCAAGCAAGTGCTTTTTAATTGTTTGGACTAAGTAAGAGATTACCAGGGGAGTGGTCCAATGTGGTCTAGAAAAGACTAATTTTTCATCTAATTTTATGAAGCCATAATTAATCTGATAACAAATGTAGAAATACAAAAAAAAAAAAAAAACATTTGCATTTGTTACCCAGAATTAACAAGCATTAAAAACTAACTTTTAAAAACTCGTAATTTCTGGGGGCTGGAGAGATGGCTCAGCAGTTAAGAGCACAGACTGCTCTTCCAGAGTTCCTGAGTTTAATTCCCAGAAACCACATGGTGGCTCATAACCATCTGTTAAGGGATCCGATGCCCTCTGCTGGAGGGTCTGAAGACAGCAACAGTGTACTCACATACATTAGGTAAATAGCTTTTAAAAAATCAACCAACCAACCAACCAAACAAAAAAAAACTTCACAATTTCCAAGATGTCCTTTATATAAAAAGAAAATAAAAACTAGCATCAAGATGTTTTATTTCAGTACAATATCAGGTAGTGATATAAGAAGTGTTTTTTGTTTGTTTGTTTGTTTTTACCAATAACTAGAGCACTATACAACAATTAACTTGTAAATGGAGAATGTTGTCCCAGTACACAATGACTTGATCTGAAAGTTAAAATCTGTAACAATAATGAGTTTAGAAACAATAAAACCTCAACCCAGAGGACAATAGTGTATAGTTAACACAAAATGACCACAAAACTTAATACAGGGCAAAAGAACTTCTGCTTCTTTGGTGACTCAATGGAGTAGTTCATTTGAAAAACTACCTACACTGGAATCCAGGGAACATTAAAGGAAAACACACACTGGTGCAAGAAGACAGGAGAAAGACACTTTCCAATCCGTGCTGCTTTTATCTTGTATTTTAATCTTGTATATATTTTAAAAGAAAGTTAACATAATTCATTTCTCGGCTAGAACTCAGTGGTGTTACTGTCTATATGTCTTTTAGTTGATAATTTCATTTCTGTGAGCATTACTTTCTAAAAAAATAAAATGCATGATCTATTCTTCACTGTCCTATATTTACCATAAATCTTAAAGTAAAAGAGGTAGAAAAGTTAATGACTTTGAAGAGTTTATTCTTTTTTTTAATTAGATATTTTTTTTATTTACATGCAAATTTCTCCTTTCTCAGTTTCCCCTCCAAAAAACAAGCAAACAAACAAACAAACAAAACAACAAGAACAAACCCCTGTTGCCTCCCCCCTCCCCATGCCTGTCACCCCACCCTCTCCCACTTATTGGCCCTGGCATTCCTCTACACTGGGGCACAAAACCTTCACAAGGCCGAGGTCCTCTCCTCCTATTGATGATCGAATTTGCAGTCCTCTACTATACACATGCTGCCAGTACATTCAGTCCCACCATGTATAGTCCTTGATTGGTGGTTGGGTCCCTGGGAGCTCTGATTCTAATTTAAAATCTCATGATGATGATAGAGGACTTTAAGAAGGACAAAAATAACTCCATTAAATAAATACAGAAGAACACAGGTAAGCAGGTAGAAGCCCTTAAAGAGAAAATACATAAATCCCTTAAAGAAATACAGGAGAACAAAAACAGGTGAAGGAATTGAACAAAAACCGTTCAGGATCTAAAAATGGAAATAAAAACAATAAAGAAATCATAGAGGGAGATAACACTAGAAATAGAAAACCTAGGAAAGAGATCAGGAGTCATAGATGCAAGCATCACCAACAGAATACAAGAGATAGAAGAGAGAATCTCAGGCTTAGAAGTTACCATAGAAGATACTGACACAACAGTCAAAGAAAATCCAAAAAAAGCAAAAGGCTCCTAACTCAAAACATTCAAGAAATAGATGAACAATGAAAAGACCAAACCTAAGAATGATAGGAACAGAAGAGAGTAAAGATTCCTAAACCAAAGGGCCAGAAAACACCTTCACCAAAATTATAAAAGAAAATTTCCCTAACCTAAAGAAAGAGATGCCCATAAACATACAAGAAGCCTACAAAACACCAAACAGATGGAACTAGAAAAGAAATTCCTCCCATCACATAATAAGTAAAACACCAAATGCATAGAACAAAGAAAGAATATTGAAAGTGGTAAGGGAAAAAAGTCATGTAACATATAAAGGGAGACCCATCAGAATTAAACCAGACTTCTCAACAGAGACCCTAAAAGTCAGAAGATCTTGGGCAGAATCATACAGACCCTAAGAGAACAAAAATGCTAGCATAGGCTACTATACCCAACAAAACTCTCAACTAGCATAGAGGGAGAAACCAAGATTCCATGAAAAAAATAAATTTAAACAGTATCTTTCAACCAATCCATCCCTATAGAGGATAATAAAAGAAAAACTCCAACACAAGGAGGGAAACTATACCCCTCAAAAAGCAAGGAACTAATCCCACAACAACCCCAAAAGAAAAGAACCACACAAGCATAATTTCACCTTTAACAACAAAAATAACAAGAAGCCACAATCATAGATCCTCAATATCTTTCAATATCAATGGACTCAATTCCCCAATAAAAAGACATGGACTAAAGGAACAATATATAAACAGGATACAGCACTTTGCTGCATCTAGGACACATACTTCAATGACAAAGACTGACACTACCTCAAAGTAAAGACACAGAGGCAGTACCAAATTAACAAAATCAGAAATGAAAATGGAGACGTAACAACAGAAACTGAAGAAATTCAAACAATTATCAAATCCTACTACAAAAGCCTATAACCAACAAAACTGGAAAATCTAGATGAAATGTATGGTTTTCTAGACAGAAACCAGGTCCCAAAGTAAAATCTGAATCAGATAAACCATCTAAACAGTCCCATAACCCCTAAGGAAATAGAGGCAGTCATTAAAAGTCTCCCTACTAAAAAAATCCTCAGGACCAGATGGTTTTAGTGCAGAATTCTATCAGACCTTCAAAGAACACCTAATATCAATACTTCTCAAACTATTTCATAAAAGAGAAACAGAAGGAACACTACCTAATACACTCGACGAAGCCACAGTTACACTTATATGAACACTCAATAAAATTCTTGCAAATCGAATCCAAGAACACATCAAAACGAACATCCACCATGATCAAGTAGGCTTCATCCTAGGGATGCAGGGATGGTTCAATATATGGAAATCCATCAACATAATCCACCATATAACCAAACTCAAGGAAAAAAACATTATCATTTCATTAGACACTGAAAAAGCCTTTACAAAATACAACTCCCCTTCATGATAAAAGGATTCGAGAGATCAGAATTCAAGGTCCATACCCAAATATAATAAAAGCAATTTACAGCAAGCCAATAGTCAACATCAAACTAAACGGAGAGAAACTTGAAGCAATCCCACTAAAATCAGGGACAAGACAAGGCTACCCACTCTCTCCCTATCTATTCAATATAGTATTAGAAGTTCTAGCCAGAGCAGTTAGGCTACAAAAGGAGATTGAAGGGATACAAAGTAGAAGGGAAGAAGTCAAATTATCACTATTTGCTGATGATATGATAGTATAATTTAAGTAATCCCAAAATTCCACCAGAGGATTTCTAAACCTGATAAACAACTTCAGCAAAGTGACTGGATATAAAATTAACTCAAGCAAATTAGTAGCCTTCCTCTACTCAAAGGAAAAACAGGCTGATAAAGAAATTAGGGAAACAACACCCTTCACAATAGTCACAAATAATTTAATATATCTTGGCCTGACACTAACCAAGCAAGTAAAAGACCTGTATTGACAAGAAGTTCAAGTTTCCGAACAAAGAAATCCAAGTAGACCTCAGAAGATGGAAAGATCACCCATGCTCATGGATTGGCAGAATTAAGATAGTAAAAATGGCCAGTTTACCATAAGCATCTACAGATTCAAGCAATCATCATCAAAATTCCAACTCAATTCTTCACAGAGATAGAAACACCAATTCTCAAATTTATCCAGAATAACAAAAAACCCAGGATAGTAAAAACCATTCTCAACAATAAAAGAACTACTTAGGGAATCACCATACCTGACCTCAAGCTATATACTACAGAGCATTAGTGATAAAAGCAGCATGATATTGGTACAGATACAGGCAGGTAGATCAACGGAATAGAACTAAAGACACACAAATGAACCCACACACCTTTGGTCACTTGATCTTTGAGAAAGAAGCCAAAACCATCCAGTAGAAAAAAGACAGCACTTTCAACAAATGGTTCTGGATCAACAGGTTGTTGGCATGTACAAAAATGCAAATTGACTCATTCTTATCTCATTGTCAACCTCCAAGTGGATCAAGGGCCTCCATATAAAACCAGATACAATGAATCTAATAGAAGAGAAAGTGGGAAAGAACCTCAAACACATTGCCACAGGTTAAAATTTCCTGAACAGAACAACAACAGCTTATGGTCTAAGATCAAGAATTGACAAATGGGACCTTATAAAATTGAAAGGCTTCTGTAAGGCTAAGGATACTGTCAGTAGGACAAAATGGCAACCCACAGGTTAGAGAAACATCTTTACCAACCCTACATCCAAAAGAGGGCTACCATCCAAAATATACAAAGAACTCAAGAAGTTAGACTCCAGAGAACCAAATAAAATGGAGTAGAGAGCTAAACAGAGAATTCTCAATTGAGGAATCTAGAATATCTGAGAAACACTTAAAGAAATGTTCACCATCCTTAGTCATCAGGGAAACGCAAATCAAAATGACCCTGAGATTCCACTTTACACCAGTCAGAATGGCTAAGATCAAAAACTGAAGTTACAGCAGATGCTGGTGAGGATGTGGAGAAAGAACACTCTTCCTTTGCTGGTGGGATTTCAAGCTGTTACAACCACTCTGGAAATTAATCTGGTGGTTCCTCAGAAAATTGGAAATAGTTCTACCTGAGGACCAAGCTATAGCATTCCTGGGCATATACCCAAAAGATGCTCCAACATATAACAAGGGCACATGCTCCACTATGCTCATAGCAGCCTAATTTATAATAACCATAAGTTAGAAACAACTCACGTGACCCTCAACAGAGGAATGAGTACAGAATATATGGTACATTTACACTATGGAGTACCACTCAGCTATTAAAAACAATGACTTCATAAAATCTGCAGGCAAATAGATGGAACTTGAAAATATCATCTTGAGTAAGGTAACTCAGTCAGAAAAAAACCACCCATGGTATGTATTCAGTGATAAGTGGATAATAGCCAAGAAGATGCTCAGAATACCCATGATACAACTCACAGACCATATGAAACCCCAGACAAAAGAAGACCTCATCAAAGTGTGGATACTACAGTCCTACTCAGAAGTGGGAAGAAAATAATCTCGAGAAGTAGAGGGAGAGGCGAGCGAAAAAGGGGGCTGGTTCAGAAAAGCAGGGAGATGGAGAAATACAGGGGGCCAGGAATTTGAAAGGAGGAGAGTAGCAGTAAGGGGCGGGGACCTGGGGGTAACCACTAGAAAGTCCCAGATGCCAGGGACCCAAAAGGTTCCCAGGACCCAACAGGGAGAACATTAGTCAAAATACCCAACAAAGGGGAGATAGAGCCTGTAGAGATCATATCCAGGGTAGGGGAATGCTAGAGTGGTGAGGTGGGAGTGGTTTACTGGGTTGGGGAGCACTCTCATAGAAAAAGGGGAGAAAAAGAAGGGAATGGGGGTTTGTGGAAGGAAAACTGGGAAGGGAGATAACATTTGAAATATCAATAAATAAAATAACAAAAAAGAAAAAAGAAATGAATAATAAAATTGATAACAGACTAGGTCCAGTCATGAACAAAATTTTCTTTCTTGTTAAATTCTAAGTGCTCACATCCTGACTCAAAGAGCACTGATTCAGGGTTTTCTGATCTCATACTTCAGTATTTGTCACCACTTCCTCCAACACATATTCTGCTTAAATTCCTTATTATCCAATAATTACTAACAAAATAACTAGCCATCGACATTGGTTTCAAATGATTCTCTTATTTTAATAGCTATATACACTGGTAAGCATCCTTGAAAATACACTTGAAATAGTTCACACCTTCTAATATCATTATGTGAGATAGGCAGTTTAGGATATTTAAAGAACACAACGTTTATTTTGGAGTGAGAAGAATTTTAGCAACACTCCTCTCCCAACCACACCCAAGGTTCTTTCTTCCAAGAACATTATTTGCTTGGGAAAAAATTATAACTTTAATTTTATAAATAAAAACTAAATTATATAACAAAAAGGATCACACAAATAATAAGTACCAAAGCTAATAAATCAATTGTGCCTGAATCTAACCCCATTATGCATAAGACACATTGGTTATATATGACAATTACTATTTAACTGATATGAACATTACATATTTAATGATGTATTAGTACTTAATAAAAACAAAATCTCACCTTTTTGTAGATAGCCATTTTATCAGAATCTAACACAATTATATTCCTGAGTTTTGCATTTATTTCAGTGGCTAAAGGCTTCACAATCATCTCAGAATCAAGCCCTAGGGGGATAAAACAATAAATAAATTGTTCTGTCCTCTTCAATTTGTTAATATTAAATATATTTTAATGAGATGGTATTACCTTCAATCTTAATTTCAGAAATGTTTTGTTTCTGATCCTGAATAAAAATCCGTAAACAAGATAATTCTGCCAAAAGCTGCAAGGTAATAATATCTTCATTCGTGGGTAGCTTTAAAGCTACAAAACAAAAATCACATTGTAACAACACAAGGAAAGGTTTAGTAATTGCCAAGCTACACTTAGAAGGCAGATAAAATAACACCACAAGTAATCAGATTTACCATTCAACTATAAGCAAAAATAAATGATTCCCTACTGAATTGTGAACTCTATGAAAAACAATTATCTAATGAATACCAAAAAAAAGCAGGCCAAAGGGTAGTCTTAGAGGTGACTAATCCTTTGAGACTGAGAAACCATACCAATAACTGAATCTTTGAGACATCGTCATTATGGGAAGCAGAGGTGCTCATTATTCTAAATGATAACAGATAGAGCATCTCTAATGCAAAGTTTCAAATGCTCCAAAATCAAAGGCTTTTGGAGCATCACCATTATACTCAAGAACATTTGGATTTTAGAGCATCCTGAATCTTAATCTGGACTCTGATTAAAAAGAGACCATGATAATACTCAAATGCTGCCAGTTACATTTTTCAAATCTAAAATATCATATGCAAACTTTAATTTTCAACTTAAATCTATTACAGCATAAGCATCCTTTCTTTAGCAGTAATCAGTTTCTATTATTGAAGTTTTATAAAATTAACTGGTATATAATGAATCGTTTCAGATTATTTGTCTAATTAAAAGCAACACCAGAACCTAAAATTACTGTTTCAATTGGTCACAAAAAAAAAAAAACAAAAAAAACAAAAAAAACAAAAAAAAACCCTTAAATTTAAAAGAAATATACCAAGTTTTTTAACGATATCTCCTTTGTCTTCAGGCTCTGCAGCAGACACTGAAGCAGATTTTTCCCCTAATTCCGGAATAATATTATTAAGATAATTCATTGTATTCAGAAGTGCTTCCGTGTGTAAATGAATATCCAAAGAGGAAAAATTCACCTATGGAACAAAGTTGACTTTAGTACTAGGTCAATAAAAATCTGACTTGATGGTTTTTAAAATACCACATGTTTTGTGGTATAAAACGCATGATTTAAAATACTTAGCTTTATTCTCAAGGATCTTATGATTTCAACTATAAAATAACTACTGGTAAGACATCTAGGCACAGGAATACAGTATCTAATTTTAAAATAAATAATTATATAGTCATACCTTAATAAGTTGTAAAACATTGTTATAAGTACTATTCAAATTTGGTGCCTTTTTTTCAACCTATCCAAAAAGAAAATGTATCAGTTAGAACATGTTAGAAAGGCATGTTATACCTACAATTGCTTGATAGGGGCAAAATTCTCAAGATTTGTACACTATACATAAATTAATCCTAAGTGACAAGTAATATGTTATATACTTAGTGATATAGATGTGTATACCATATACATATACTATACATATGCATGCATATATATGTGTGTATACACATACATATGTGTATATACACACATGCATATATACACATATAGATAGGCCTACAGACTGATAATGCTGAAAAAGGCACAATTTATTCTTTTTGAATAATAATTCATTTAATATGCATATAACACAATTGCTTTATTAAATTTCTTTAGATTTTGTATATTCTAAAACTTGATATAAATTTAATAACAAAAAAATTAAAGAAACCTCCATTAATCATGGAAACAAAAATGGTCTTAAGTATAATAAAATTTTCTTGGCAGAAATCTTATTACAAAATAATTATGAAAGCATCAGAAGGTCAAAATAAAGAATAATTCATAAATAGACCACAATACATACAGACTTTTCATAAATTTATTTTTTAAATATTATTTATTTAATGTATACTAGTATACTGTAGCTATCTTTAGACACACCA
>JADRCD010147686.1:0-12699 GCA_019843815.1 Montemys delectorum | reverse complement strand
AGTGGCCATAGGTTTGTGGGTTCATTTCTGGGTCTTCAATTCTATTCCATTGATTTACCAATATTCCATTGTCGCTATACCAACATTATGCAGTTTTTATCACAGTTGCTCTGTAGTACAGCTTGAGGTCAGGGATGGTGATTCCACCAGAGGTTCCTTTATTCTTGAGAATAGTTTTTCATATTCTGGGGTTTTTTGGTATTCCACATGAATTTGCAAATTGCTCTTTTTAACTTTATGAAGAGTCAATTTGGAATTTAATGGGGATTGCATTGAATCTGTAGATTGCTTTTGGCAAGATGGCCAGTTTTACTGTATTAATCCTACCAATCCCTGTACATGGGATTTCTTTCCATCTTCTGAGATCTTTGATTTCTTTCTTCAGAGACTTGAAGTTCTTGTCATACAGATCTTTCACTTGCTTAGTTAGAGTAACATCAGGATATTTTATATTATTTGTGACTATTGTGAAAGGTGTTGTTTCTCTAATTTCTTTTTCAGCCTGTTTATCTTTGAATAGATAAAGGCCACTAATTGAGTTAATTTTGTATCCAGATACTTTCCTGAAGTTGTTTATCAGGTTTAGAAGGTCTCTGGTGGAAATTTTGGGTCACTTAAGTATACTGTCATATCATCTGCTAATAGTGATATTGACTTCTTCCTTTCCAATTCGTATTCCTTTGACCTCCTTTTGTTGTCTAATTGCTCTGACTATGACTTTGAGTACTATTTTGAAAAGGTAGGGAGAGAGTGGGCAGCCTTATTTAGTCCCTGATTTTAAGTCCCTGATTGCAAGTTTCTCTCCATTTAGTTTGATGTTGGCTACTGGTTTGCTGTATATTGCTTTTACTATGTTTAGGTATGGACCTTGCATTGCTAATCTTTCCAAGACCTTTATCATGAAGGGGTGTTGAGTTTTGTCAAATGCTTTGTCAGCATCTAATAAAATGATCATGTGGTTTTTTTCTTTGAGCTTGTTTATACAGTGGATTATATTGATGAATTTCCATATATTTAACCATCTCTGCATTTCTGGGATGAAGCCTACTTGATTATGATGGATGATTGTTTTGATGTGTTCTTAGATTTGATTTGCAAGAATTTTATTGAGTATTTTTGTGTCAATATTGGTAAGGGAAATTGGTCTGAAGTTCTCTTTCTTTGGTCTTTGTGTGGTTTATATATCAGAGTAATTGTGGCTTCATGGTATGAATTGGGTAGTGTTCCTTTTGTTTCTATTTTATGTAATAGTTTGAATAGCATTGGTATTAAGTCTTTAAATGTCTGATAGAATTCTGGTATAAACCCATCTGATCCTGGGCCTTTTTTGGGTTGGGAGGCTAGCAATGACTGTTTCTATTTCTTTAGGAGTTATGGGACTGTTTAGATTGTTTATCCAATCCTGATTTAACTTTGTTACCTGGTATCTGTCTAGAAAATTGTACATTTCATACAGATTTTCCTATTTTGCTGAATATAGGCTTTTTTAGTAATATTTCATGATTTTTTAGATTTCCTCAGTTTCTGTTGTTATGTCTCCCTTTTCATTTCGGTTTTTTTGATTTGGATACTGTTGCTGTGGCCTTTGCTTAGTTTAGCTTAGGGTTTCTCTGCCTTCTTGATTTTCTCAAATAACCAGCTCCTAGTTTTGTTGATTCTTTGTATAATTACTTCTGTTTCCACTTGGTTGATTTCAACCCTGAGTTTGATTCTTTCCTGCCTTCTACTCCTCTTGGGTGTATTTGCTTCTTTTTGTTCTAGAGTTTTCAGTTGTGCGGTCAAGCTGCTAGTGTATGTTTTCTCCAGTTTCTTTTTGGAGGCACTTAGAGCTATGAGTTTTCCTCTTACCACTGCTTTGTGTTCCATAGGTTTTGGTATGATATGTCTTCATTTTCATGAAATTATAAAAATTCTTTAATTTCTTTATTACTTTCTTGATCAAGTTATCTTTGAGTAGAGCGCTGTTCAGCTTCCATGTGTATGTGGGATTTGTATTTTTTTTGTTGTTATTGAAGTCCAGCATTAGTCCATGATTATCTGATAGAATGCATGGGGTCATTTCAATCTTGTATGTTTTGAGGCCTGTTTTGTGACCAATTATATGGTCAATTGTGACCCTACTTCAGCTGAGGGCTAATTCTTCAGACCCCGCCTTGCCACAGATAACCACACCTCTCTGCCCACCTCCTGTTAATTTCCACGCCTCTCTCCAAGTTCCAGTTAAGCCAGAAGTCCCACCTCCAGAGACTGAAGAAGAAGTTGCTGATTGTGTCAAGTTGCTGACAAACTTGGGGGAGGGGTTTTGCCTTACCTATTCTACCTGTTGGCTTGTAACAAGGGGAATTGAATGAAAGATGGCAGACTGAAAATACATCACATGTTAGTCTAATTTTTACAAACCCTTCCCGTAGTTCCAATACCCCAAAATTATGTTTCAGGACCTTGAGCCCATTCCAGAAAACCCATTCTTACATGTGGCCTCTGGGTGGCTACAGTCAATTTTGGAGAAGGTACTGTGAGGGGCTGAGAAGAGGTTATATTCTTTTGTTTTAGGATAAAATGTTCTATAGATATCTGTTAAATCCATTTGATTCATAACTTCTGTTGTTTTACTGTGTCTCTGTTTAGTTTCTATTTCCATGATCTGTCCATTGATAAGATTGGGGTGTTGAAGTCTCGCACTATTATTGTGTGCAGTGCAATGTGTGCTTTGAACTTTAGCAAAGTTTCTTTTATGAATGTGAGAGCCCTTGCATTAGAAGTATAGATGTTCAGAATTGTGAGTTCATCTCGGTAGATTTTACCTTTGATGCATATGAAGTGTCCCTCCTTATCTTTTTTGATAACTTTAGGTTGAAATTCGATTTTATTTGATATTAGAATGGCTACTACAGCTTGTTTCTTGGGATTGTTTGCTTGGAAATTTTTTTCCAGCCTTTTACTCTGAGGTAGTGTCTGTCTTTGTCACTGAGGTGGGTTTCCTGTATGCAGCAAAATGTTGGGTCCTGTTTATGTATCCAGTCTGCTAGTCTATGTCTTTTTATTAGAGAGTTAAGTCCATTGATATTAAGAAATATTAAGGAAAAGTGATTGTTGCTTACTGTTGTTTTTGTTGTTAGAGGTGGAATTATGTTTATGTGGCTATCTTATATTTGGTTTATTAAAAGATTATTTTCTTGCTATTTTTAGGGTGTAGTTTCCCTTCTTATGTTGGTGTTTTCCATCTATCATCCTTTGAAGAACTGAATTTGTGGAAAGATATTGTGTAAATTTGGTTTTGTCATGGAATACCTTGGTTTCTCCATCTATGGTAATTGAGAGTTTTGCTGGTATACCTTCTCTTAGGGTCTGTATGGCATCTGCCCAGGATCTTCTAGCTTTCATAGTCTCTGGTGAGAAATCTGGTGTAATTCTGATTGGCCTACCCTTATATGTTACTTGACCTTTTCCCCTTACTGCTTTTAGTATTCTTTCTTTGTTTTGTGCATTTGTTGTTTTGACTATTATGTGGCAGGAGGAATTTCTTTTCTGGTCCAGTCTATTTGGAGTTCTATAGACTTGTTTTATGTTCACGGGCATCTCTTTCTTTAGGTTAGGGAAGTTTTCTTCTATAATTTTGTTGAAGATATTTATTAGCCCTTTAATTTGGAAATCTTCACTTCTCTTCTATTATTCTTAGGTTTGGTCTTCTCATTGTGTTCTGGATTTCCTGGAAGTTTTGGGTTAGGAGCTTTTTGCATTTTGCATTTTCTTTGATTGTTGTGTCAGTGTTTCTATGGTATCTTTTGCACCTGAGATTCTCTCTTTTATCTCTTGTATTCTGATGGTGATGCTTGCATCTATGACTCCTGATCTCTTTCCTAGGTTTTCTATCTCCAGGATTGTTTCCCCTTGTGATTTCTTTATTGATTCTTCTTCCATTTTAGATCCAGGCTGGTTTTGTTCAATTCCTCCACCTGTTTGGTTGTGTTTTCTTGTAATTCTTTAAGGGATTTTTGTGTTTCCTCTTTAAGGGCTTCTGCCTCTTTGCCAGTGTCCTCCTGTTTTTCTTGAAGGAAGTTATTTATGTCTTTTTTAAAGTCCTCTATCAGCATCATGAGATGTGATTTTAAATCCAAATCTTGCTTTTCCAGTGTGTTGAGGTATTCAGGACTTGCTATTGTGGGAGAACTGGGTTCTAATGTTGTCATGGAGCCTTAGGTTCTGTTGGTCAGGTTTTTGCACTTGTCATTCACCATCTGGTCATCTCTGGTGTTAGTTCATCTTGCTTTCTCTGGCTTGAGCTTGTCCCTCCTGCATGCCTGTGTCAGCACTCCTTGGAGACCAGCTCTCCCCTGGCAGGACCCTTTCATAAATGGCTGCTGAACAGCCTCAGCTTCTGGGTGCAGATGGATCCTGGAAGAGACCTGTCCCAGCTGCTCTACTGCTTTTGCACCCTGTGTGCTCCTTGCTGGTCCTGCTTTAGACAGTCACTGGAGAGAAAATGATCTACTGTCTTTAGATACGGAAGTTTCTTATGTTCTCATGTACATCTGGTAACATATGAGTCCTTCATAGTTTTATCCATGTTCATATCTAGAACAGATGCACAACTTATGTGAGCAAGGTCAATTTAGTTTAGGAGGAGACACATTCATGTGGAGTCCATGGGGGTATGTCATTTGGACACAGGATTCACTCTGTCTAGGCATTTCCTGTATTTATTAAGACTATAATAAAGTTTGGTATATAAGTTCAAGCATCTATCATGGCTGTAATAAAAAGACAGTGTCAGTGAAATCTATGCAGAAATAGCATGTATAATAATCCACTTAACTAAAGGCTAGAGAAAGTCATGAGAATGAAAAGGCTGTATGAATTTAGATCACTTGAGAGAAGCTTCTTGGAAGAGTGAAGGTCAATGCCATGAAATGCAGCACGGCACAGATGACCAGAACTTCTTGGTCATGATGACAGAATGCATGAGCAAAACTGTGGGACTAAGCTGCCTTCCTGCTGAAGCTCAGTTTTAAAACTGTAAGTGTGCTGAGTCTGTAGTTGCTATTGATTAGATTAGGGAGGGCACTTATTACCTGTACAGTAATGCAAAATCTTTAAATGTATGGAAAACCATTTTTAGTGCTATGTTGTGGAATAGTCACTAGATGCAATGATGGGCTTGTTATGACAATTTAATGTATTTGTATCAAATATCGTGCTCCACTTATCTATAGGATCTCCCAACTTTCCTTCTGTTCTCCTTCCTCATCTTAAATATTCTCTCATCCACTTTCACGTACTTAGTATACATAGAGATTCAAAGGTTTATCTATATAAACATTTATATACATTTATAATTGCAACATATATAAATATATACTTTGAATAAGACATACATTCAAATATTTAAGATGTATGTTAACACATATATGTATGTATGTGTTATTTCTCTGTGTTATATATCACCTATATGTTGTATTTCTCTGTTTGAACCTAACTCATTTTTCTTATCATGATACTCTTCAGTTCTATCCATGTTTCTGCAATTGGCATAATTTCATTCTTCTTTATGTCCTAATAAAGCTTCTTGTACATATACATATATGCCATATTTCTTTTATCCTTTCATCTATTTATGGGCATCTAAGCTAATTCCATAATTGAATCGTGTGACTAGAAACAAGTAAACGTGGGTGTATAAAGGCTTAGATTCTTTTATGTATATATTTAGAGTTGGTATTGCTAAATCATATGCTAATTCTAGTTTTAGTTTCTTGAGGAAAATCCATACTGATTTCTATTGAGGCTGGACTAATATACATCATGACCTGTAGTGTATAAGTGTTTAAGTAGTGTATAATTTCCCTTGAATTCTTGGCAGCATTTGTTGTTTGTTTTGAAATATCTTTTTATTTTTAAATATGGTCTTGAATATAACTACATTAGAACCATATGGGATATTTAAAAGTAAAAATTTCTGGATCCTTTTCTTGCCTTTCTTAAATATGAATCTCTAACTGTGGCCTAGGAATCTGCATTTTAAATATTCTTCCTGTGGGATTCTTAGACTCATTGAAGTTTGAGAATTGGCAGTATAAAATCAGATGGAAGCTTATATATACCTGTGATAAAAATTTCCTAGGGAAATGTTTTCATGTAACATAATCCTGGTCATTTAAAGATGGTTGTTTTGGAGAAATATATTTTTTGCATGTATTTTACTGTCAACTAGAAAAAAAAAAGAGAGAGAGATCAAGTAACTATTTCAGTCAGAGCTTCATGGGATGAGGTTTTCACAGTTTTAGACCCCAGCTTTTCCTGTATGGGTATTAAACTGGACATATTCACTTATAAAGAACCTGGGTCATGTTAATAATGTTACGACAGAGTAACACATAAACCTAACTACTGCTTATTAACTTAGGGTAGATGTTGTGTCTTATCTAAGAACCAGGACCACAGTAGCAAGGACAAGTGATTTAGTTAATAAAGAGTTATCGAACTGGTCTGTAATTGTATTTTGTCTTGTTTCTTTCACTAGAGTAAATTTGGAGCATTTTGCTCCCGGAATCTCCTTTATGACCACAGTTCTTACTGCAAAGTCAGTACTTGCTACCTCTTGAATAAACAGATGAATCAATGATTCTGAACCAAGAATGTCTACAGATCATAAGATGCATTTACACTGATCTAGGCCAGTATAGTGGATCGTTCTTGTTCATACCCAGGATATTTGTGCTTATTAAAAGAGTATCTCGTCTTGAGAATTTGTAAAAACTGTAATACATTCTCTTTTTTTTAATCAGGTATTTTATTTACATGTAAATTTCTCCTTTCCCAGTTTCCCCTCCAAACAAACAAACAAACAAAAACAACAAGAACAACCTCCTGTTGTTGTTCGTCCTAAGGGGCTGTAAACCCTCCAGCTCCACAGAACCTTTCATATAGCTATCTTCTGAGAGGCTCTGATAATACCTGTAATACATTCTTATGTGAAGTGCCTCTCTCTCTTCTCTATGATGCCTGTGATTTTTTTCCTGCTTCATATTTGAAAATGATCTTATACTGTCTAATGCAGTAATTCTTCACTGACTTGTTCCACTGACATTTTCATTGATGCCTTGTGTTAACCCTGACCACCTGATTCCATTTGAAGACTATCCAAACCTTTGAGGGTAGATTTTTTTCTTTTCTCACTTCAGAGAATGGAAGATTTCTGGACTTGCTTTTATGTCAAGCTGCAGCACATTGTCTGTGGTATATTTTTTTAATTGAAAACTACTTGTGTATTGGTTTTGTAGTGGGATTCACTCATGTTGAGTCTACTAGCTCACTGTTTACAGGCATGTTAAGGTAAGCCAAGACTTGAATTGCCCAAAATAAAAAATACATTTTATTTAACATATGCATGCATTTTTATTGTATACAAGGGGACACGTTTTACTATGACAGAGTCTGTCAAATACCCTTAAAATAATGGGTTATCCTATTTGGTTCTGTGGAACAAGATATCTATTCATAAATTTAAACTGATTTTAGTTTCTTTCCATTTGCTCCAACTGTTAGATCCCCATCTCCTTCTTGCAGTAAACTTTTTACTTCCTTTCTGAATGCAAATTTCTCTTTTGAACTATCTCATCACACTATTACATTTAAAAAACACAGACACCATCTACAGCTTCACTTTACTTGCCTCTTCTTAGCTTAAGTCTTTAAAAAGAGTTGAAAAAAGAGAAAGAAAATAATTGAGAGAGGAACTTCTAAGTAAGGAAAACTTTAATTATAGAAAAATGATATCTATTAAACATGTCAGATTCAGAAGGTAATAAAAAAATGGTCAACTTCTACTTCCCCCTTTCCCCTTTTGGCTAGCAGGATTGCTTTTATAACAGCAATGCCTCACCATCTTAGGTTTTCTAACCATTTGGGGTACAGAACAAGAAACTATGTATAAATATAATTATTTTATGTTAAGGCATAGCTCTCTCAGGCTGTTTAATATAAAGTAGTAAACTTGTCAGAGTAAAAATAGAGCAAGATTAAATTCATTTTCTTGTTGGTGAAAGGCTTAGATTCAGAGTCAACCACAGGTAGGTTTTCCATCAAAATAATGTGTGGAAAATTAAATGGATTCTCAATATCCTTCATCTACTTCTTAATAAATAAAAAATAAGTTTTTGTAGACTACTGTTAGGAGTTTTTCTTTGCTATCATTTCTTCCTTTGGCTGTAACTCAGCTAATCAAAATCATTAAAGTCCAAGTTTAGAATTTAGATATATATAATAGGCCAGGCTAGAAGTGAGAGATGCATAAAATAATAGGAGAATTTGTTTCTACAATAGAATTAATGGCATTTATCGCTCACCTAGTGTATTTTATTACTATATTTTCTTTACTAGATATTATACAGCAAATTGTTATGTGTCTTAGTCAGTGGGTGACTGTTTCATTTATTTATGATTGAAAATATACCACATAAGGAGTCAGGAAACACTGATTAAAAGATCATCCATGACTATTATTGATTCTATTGTGGGGAGGAGAGTGTAAAGATATTTTCATGATTTGACTTTATGTGTTTGCAAATGTATTAAGAGCTGAGTGCATGTGGTACTATTTCTTGGTAGGTGATTGTAATTATAGGAAGCATAGAAATACCTTCACAAATGTCTCATTTGATGAAACAGAAGCTATTTGTCAGACTTTGGAGTAAAACTTTATGTTTGATGTAGAAAGGCAAGGAATGCCAGACTGAAGTAATCTGAAAGAGCTGAAACTCAGCTATGTCCACTCAGAAATGCTCTAAGAGTTTGGGAGATGAAGCAGTAAGTCTTAGTACTTTCCTGAAAAGCCATGCTATTCAGTACATTCCTGGGAAAAGTTGTATTAAAATTTTTTATTAGTTGGATTTCTGTTAAATTAGCAAATGTTCTAGTGTGTGTGTGTGTGTGTGTGTGTGTGTGTGTTTTATGTTTGTTTTTAATAGGATGTCTTACATTGTCTGTGGACAAGAGTCCTGACAAAGTTTATACATAGTTTAGCAATGATGGTTGGTAAAATCTTGATTATTTCATTTTGTTAATTTATCTCAACAAAAGCCCACCGGAACTCAAAAAAATGACTAGTTCTTTGAGAGATTTGATCATAGGCCTTTACCTTCCCCTAACTCTTCCCAGGTCCACTCCTAGTTCCCTGCCACCTAAATCTGTGTTGTCTTTTCCTTTATTTTCTTTTTAAGACCAATTCCTGCTACCCAAATGTTCCTGGGTGTGTGGCCTACCACTGGAGAGTGATTGGTTTCCTAAGGCCTACATCTTAGAGAAAACTGTCTCTCTCTCTCTCCTAGAAGCAGCTCATCATTTCCAATAGTTCCACAACTAGGAGTGAAATTATGTGTCCAACGTCCATCTCCATGCTGGTAAATAGACTTGCTTAGTCTTTCACAGGTTATGTACATGCTATCTCAAGTACATATGTTCATATGTGTAGCTGCCTTGCTGTGTCCAAAAGACACTGTTTCCTTGTAGTTTCCACTGTGTTTGGATCTTACACTCTTTCTTTCCCCTCTTCTGCAGTGATTAATGAACCTTGGTAACAAGGATTGAGGCTACCAATATATGTTTCATTTAGGGCTGAGCATTCTGCAGTCTCTTATTCTGTACATCTTGGCCAATTGTGGGCCTCTGTATTAACTGCTGTCTACTACAAATGGAAGTTTCTTTGTTGAGGGTTTAGAGATGAAATGATCCATAGGTACAATGAGTAATTAGGAGTCAGTTTAATACTATGTTCATTTCCTAAAATAACAGTAATAGGTTCTTCCCCAAGGCTTATACCTAAAAGGGGTTTAAATAGATTTACCTGTTAAATATTAGAGACTAAAAACATAGCAAAATGCCAGGAATTTGTTACTTCTTTTGGATTTGTTGGCTAGTGAAGTCATATAGACTTCTCAAATATTACAGGCTATTGCCATTTCCCTTGATTACCCTCTAGAACTTGACAGTGGGATTCTATTGCTGAATAAAGTACATCCTTGAGTTATGGAACATAGAGAAATCAAGCTGGCATTGATCTGGAAGCTTGATCAGTACAGACTAACTTCTGTAGTGCTTGAAAGTGCTACCCAAGCTCACAGAGGACTAAAGCAATCATCAATTACACTCAGCTGTGAACTCTGAGAGCCACAGCAAAGACTGTTCTGGCCAGACATGGTTACAGATGCAATAGTGGCATGAATAATATAGGGGTAACCAACCACTCTCTGAGTGGATTTAAATCCCATTCCACAAGATGAAACCCATACCTGGCACTGTTGTCAGGACAACTACCTGTGGCTAGATAGGCTATCAGTCCTGATAATGACACTTTTCATCTTTGTCAAAAAGGTCAAAAATGATCTTCTTAACCTTTTCTTTTATGAGACTATTGCAAAAGAAATTTAATAGCATTATGAATGAGAAAAAATTGGAGTTGGAATTTAGCTGTGTCTGGCCTGATTATAGCTTTCTGTTTGGAAGGATTGTTCGGTTTGCTAAATGGCAGCGCTCATTCACTTGACAAAAAATGATTAATGATTAATGTTAAACCAGGGTCAGTACTTACATCCAAATAAAGTTGACTTTTCTTGAGACTGCTTTTAAATCTATATTTCTGAATAGCTAATAAGGTAAGTTCTTGCCCTAGTAATAAAAAATGTATGTGGCCTATACAGTTAATTTCTGACTGTGTGGCCCATAAATGAAATTGCTTGACATTTCTGCTATGGAAATTCAGGGAAAAGAGGAGCTAAATATTCTTTGAGCAATCTCAGATACTTAATGAGATAGACAAATGTCAGTAAGGCCTCCCAATTTGGATTCTATTCTGAGTAAACTGAGAGGGTACGGCTGTAGCTAGGGATAGAACAGTAGAGGAAAAGCATGGAATTGGAACCATGTATGAGTTGAGGCACACACATTTGTAAATTGCTTTGTAGAAAGGGTTTCCAGCAAATGCAGAGACTGGAAGGACTTTGAGGCCTTACTAGACAGTTTGTATTCAGGAGAAAGAGAGAGAGAGACAGAGACAGAGAGAGAAAGAGAGAGAGAGAGAGAGAATAATAAGTCACATTATGAATGTTGAGGAAGGGAGAGGAACATGAAGAATGTTCTAGCTTGATGTTGGAGCAGATGGGGAGAGGCAGAAATCAGTTTTATTATAGAAATAAATAACTAATTAATGACCCTGCCTGACATTGGTACAGCTTTAACTTTATTATCTTACAGTCAGTTAATACACAAGGAGGCTCCTGACCCCACTTGTATCTACACTGGTCTCACTCCTTATAGAAGGAAACTGAAATATGCCTGTGGGTACCTTTAATGCAAATTCAAATTCTGATAGCCATCTGTACATTACCCCAACACACATGTACTATGGTCATGAGCCAGAATTCTGCACAGGGTCACTGTTATCATCTGTTATCAGCATAGATCCAGGAAGAGGTGCCTACTCATATCTCGGGAAAATTTGGGCAAGAGGGTTAGTGTCTGGAAGGGAGGACAAATTCTGTGGGGCTCATCCTCTGAGCTTCATGCCCTCTCTATCCTATAGGTGAGATTTGGTTGGCATAGAATCTTCTGAACAGGGGCCCAGGATAAATACCCAAGGTGACTGACTGGTACTGGGTATGACACTACTTATTGGCACACTTAAGACATAGTGGCATTGCAAATTATACACAGACATCTTGACCTGACTTTTGTTCTACTGATTAACTTTTATACAAATTTTTGGACATCTTTTTAAAAATCCTATGGATGAATGGTTGAGTAAGTAGAACATTACTTTCCTTAAGGGAGAAGGAAGGGAGAGACAGAATCAAATCTATCCAGTTTCACATCTATGGGTTTCATTCATTTTTTTCAGGAATATATTGAAACTGTAGTTTTTTAGGCCCCAAGAGGAGATCCTACAAATTTATTCTAAAAACGTATTTAATTTATTTACATTTCAAATGTTATCACCTTTCCTTGTTTCCCCTTCAAAAACCCCTTATCCCATCCCTCCCCCTGCTTCAATGAGGGTGTTCCCCAATCCACCCACCCACTCCCACTTCCCTGTCCTGGCCTACACTGGGGCATTGAGCTTTCACCAGACCAAGGGCCTCTCCTCCCATTGATGTCCAAAAAGGCCATCCTCTGCTACATATGAGGCTGGAGCCATGGGTCCTTCAATGTATAATCTTTGGTTGGTGGTTTAGTCCCAGGGAGCTCTGTGGCATCCGGTTGGTTCATATTGTTGTTCCTCCTATAAGGCAGCAAATCCCTTCAGCTCCTTCAGTACTTTCTTTAACTCCTCCATTGGGAACCCCATGCTCAGTCCCATGGTTGGCTGCAAGCATCCACCTCTGTATTTGTCAGGTTCTGGCAGAGCATCTCAGGAGACAGCTATATCAGGCTCCTGTCAGCATGCAATTCTTGGCATCCACAATAGTGTCTGTGTTTGATAACTGTATATGGGATGAATCCCCAGGTGGAGCAGTCTCTGGATGGCCCTCCTTTCAGTCTCTGCTCCACACTTCTCATTCTGTCTATTCCTGTGGATATTTTGTTCCCCCTCCTAAGAAGGACTGGGAGTATGGACACTTTGATTTTCCTTCTTCTTGAGCTTCTTGTGGTCTATGAATTGTATCTTGTGTATTCTGAACTTCTGGGTTAATATCCACTGACCAGTGA
>JADRCD010147671.1:6061-19503 GCA_019843815.1 Montemys delectorum | reverse complement strand
AGAAAGAAAAAGAAATGTGAGATTCCCGGAGGGACCCCTACACTCAAATCCCAGGAGCGACGACCCCACACACCACCAAGACACAGACTTGATGCAATCTGCAAGAGGCTTTTTATTCCAGCTAGCTGGGGCGAGACTCATATCCCTCACAGGGGTAGAGGAGTTTGGCCCCAAGCAAAAATTTAAACAGGTTTTTATACCTACACAGTTGCTGGGTTAGAGGGGAGACTGAGGCAAAGGAAAGTACAGGGTGGTTTCTGATTGGTGCTGGCTGTGCTAGGGTCCAGGGGCGGGCTAGCCACCTGGCAATTGTTTTGGGCCAGGTTGTTTCTGGGTTCTCAGGCCAGGTGGTCTTGGTTCCCTTGTTTTTGGGTCCTGGGAACTGCTGGTCTCCCATTGTTTTTAGGTTCTGGGAGCCGGTCTCCCACTGAGTTTAACTAATGGCTAAATTTCCACAGTACAGTTTGAAAACTTAATCTTACAGAAAGAGGAAGAGAAGACTAAGCTATAGTAATGGGTGCCAACTTGAAGACCATAGACAGAATTGAGAACCCGGAAACAAACCCTCATGTACACATTCGCTGATTTCTGACAAAGATGTCAAGACCAAGAGGAATCATAGGGAAAGAAAGGTTTTCAACAAACAACACTGGGGGAAAATAATGAATTGGAGGGACTGGAGAGGCATGCCTGGCTGCTCTTCCAGAGGACCCAGCACCCACATGGCAACTCACAACTGTCTGCACCTTCAGTACCAGAGACTCTGACACACTCACACAGACATACGTGCAGGCAAAACACCAATGCACATGACATTTTAAAGATTAATTCATTAAAAATATATTTTTAGGGCTGGCAAGATGGGTCAGCAGGTAACGCTCTTGCCGCCGAAGCCTGACAAGCTGAGTTTGACCCTTGAGCCCACATGGCGGCAGGAGAGAAGCAACCCTCACAAGCTGTCCTCTGACCTTCGTAGGTGCACCACCACCCAAGTAGATAAAAGAAAACCAAACCGGGCGGTGGTGGTGCACGGCTTTTATCCCAGCACTTGGGAGGCAGAGGCAGGTGGATTTCTGAGTTCAAGGCCAGCCTGGTCTACAGAGTGAGTTCCAGGACAGCCAGGGCTACACAGAGAAACCCTGTCTCAAAAAAACCCAAAAAAACCAAACAAAAACAACAACAAAAACAAACAAACAAACAAACAAACAAAAAAACCCAAAAAAGAAAATCAAAACAAAAAAGCCAACTTAGGGCCAGTGAGATGGGTCAGCAGGTAAAGGGGCTTGCTCCTAAGCCCGATGACCTCAGTCAGTCCCTGAGAGCACATCACATGTGGCAAGAGAGAACTGACTTTTAATGTTCACATGCTTGTGCACCTGCTGTTCCTGGGGAAGTGTCAGCTCTGGTCTAGAGAGCAGTAAGGAAATAAACATGCATAACACATGTGTAGAATGTACCAGCACACCAGGACATGATCCATCGGAACCACGGCCTCTCCATAAGCCTTCCTGCTGAGAAACAGAAGGACAAAGTGAGATACGGAGACTCCAAGTCCATCATTGGCCTCATGGCTCTGACATGGGAAGGGACAGTTCCCACAGCAGCCCTCTCCCTGGCTTGATTCACTGCAGTCATCTCTCACTGCTCTGTGGCCTTGGACATGACCGCTTGCCCAGCCTGGAAAGTCATTGGGAGAAGAAACTAGTAGTCTATGGAGCTTGTCTACGGAGGCCTCTGTCTCTGGCTATCTGCTCCTGCTCTGAGAGCACCCTGAGGCTGGCTGGGAAGGTCCCCAACGAGGGCCTTCCATACTTGTAACTTGGAGTCAGCAAGGCAATGACTGATGGATGGCATTTCATGTGACAGTTAAAGAGTCCCTCCAGGCAAGTGAAACAAACACACCAGCGAGGCTCACTCTCTGAGCTATCTAGACAGTCACCCTACAGTGTGAGAGACACTTGCGGATGCTAATGCAGCAACAGTGAAGGTAATTCAAAGTAAATTGGTTCCTCCAGGTCAAGAGGATGAAATCTCTGGTCAATGTGCAGACCTAGTATTCCAAACTACTCAAAATATAAATAAATTGGTCTAGTTAAGCAGTTAACCACCTGGCCAGCAGATGCACCACTCCAAGAAGGCAGGGCCACCCCCGGGAAGGCAGGCTCACTTTAAGCCATGCTAAAGAGATAATAGGAATAATTATCCCTTTAATGAGACACTTTATTTTTCCTTCCCAGAATTCCTGGCCCCAGTGAGCTGCCATTGAGTTCGAGTTGGGTCTGTCTGCCTTTCCTAGCTCTCCTTTTCGCTCCTTTCTTTCTGATGCTGAACTTGAGTTGGCTTTTTCTCCTAGTCCTTTGAGATTCTTTAGACTTTCTCTAAAGCAGTGGTTCTCAGCCTTCCTAATGCTGCGACAGTTTAATACAGTTCCACATGTTGTAGGGACCCCCAACCATAAAATTATTTTCATTGCTATTTCATAAATGTAATTTTTCTACTGTTATGAATCATAATGTAAATATCGGATACACAGGATATCTGCTATCCAACCCTGTGAAAGGGTTGTTTAACACTCAAAGGGGTCGGGACCCACAGGGTGAGAACCACTGTACTAAAGCTCTCTCTGACCATGGGTAATCTTCATGTGCGCTTAACTCAATAGCATGACTTCATTTCCTTTCCATTTTCTTCCTCTGTGCAGCTGCTGAGATTTACAGAGGTCCTGCCCTGCTCTTAGCCTTGTCTTTTCTTCTTCTCTTCTCTCTTTTCTTCCTTTTTTCTTCCTTCCTTCCTTTTTTCCCCTCCTCTTCTTCCTGCTCCTGCTCCTCCTCCTCCCCTTCTTCTTTTGAAACAGGGCCTTCTTACATCCTTATGCAGCTCTTGGTGGCCCAACTGGCTTTGAACTCGCACAAGCCCACCTACTTCTGCCTTCCAAGGCAGATTGGGTCAGGGGATGTACCACTTTTCCTGGCTCTTGTTTTTTAAATTAAATTAATGAATTAATTATTATTATTATTATTATTATTATTTTAATTTTTCGAGGCATGGTTTCTCTGTGTAGCCCTGGCTTTCCTGGAACTCACTCTGTAGACCAGGCTGGCCTCGAACTCAGAAATCCACTGCCTCTGCCTTCCAAGTGCTGGGACTAAAGGCGTGCGCCACCACTGCCCGGGTGACCTTAAAGTGCTTGGGCCACCACACCCAGTCATAGAGGACATTATTATTATTGTTGTTGTTGTTGTTGTTGTTGTTAGCATGTGGTGGTGTGGATGGATATGCTTGTGTTTGTGGACGACAGACACTGAGCGTTCTGATCTATCTGCACCTCACTGAAGCCGAGGCTACACAAGTGGTCATCAAGCCTTGGGATTCACCTGTTTGTTTCCTGCACAGCCCTGGGGTTACCAGTGCTAACTGGGGTTAGTGGTACGTATTTATCCATACCCTGTTTTCTAGGTGGGTGCTGGGATTTGAATCCAGGTCCTCATGCTTGCAGGAGGTAGGGCTATTACCTGCTGAGCCGTTTCTCTAACCCCCCCACAAGCTAGTTTCTACTGGGCATCTTGTATCTTCAGATTCACCACAGGCTAAATAAGCATCGACAGTTCTCGCTGAATAGTCTCTCCTTACAGGCTTCCTGGAAGAAAGTGAAATTAAGCCCTCCCACGACACTGTAAAAATGTAAACTCTTAACTCCTGTTGTCGGGGTAACATCCTTATGATGCTGGGGTGCCATTTATATATTTTGGTGCTGATGGATGCCCATTACCATGAGAACAGGAATGGCATTACACAAAGTGAATTTGGTGCCTCTCCTCCTGTGTCATGAAAAACAAAATCCAGGCCCATAAAGACAGTCTCAGCTTTGACCCAGAGAACCCAAGACCCAGATGATGACAAGTCTGGGGTGGCTGGGAACTAGAATCCAGGAGACTAGGATTTCATTTTGCTTGACTTTTGTGTTGAACAAACTATGAAACTTTATGAAGCTGGGGTAGAAGCTCAGGTGGTAGAATGTTGCCAAGCATACACGAAGCCCTGGTTTTGATTTTTTTTTTTTTTTTTTTTTTTTTGAGACAGGGTTTCCCTGTGTAGCCCTGGCTGTCCTGGAACTCTGTAGACCAGGCTGGCCTTGAACTCAAAAATTCACCTCCCTCTGCCTCCCAAGTGCTGGGATTAAAGGAGTGTGCCACCACTGCCCGGCATTTGTTAATTTTTTAAAAAAGGTTCAGTTGCTGTATTCACTGTGAATTTCTTTTTTTTAAAAAAAAATATTTATTTATTTATTTGTGTATGAGTACACTGTAGCTGTACAGATGGCTGTGAGCTATCATGTGTGTGGCTGCTGGGAATTGGATTCAGGACCTCTGCCAGCCCCGTTCGCTCTGGTGTAATTCACTGTAGCTGACTCAGCCGCACCAGAAAAGGGCATCAGATCTCATTCTGGATGGTTGTGAGCCACTATGTGGTTGCTGGGATTTGAACTCAGGACTTTCCAAAGAGCAGTCAGTGCTCTTACCCACTGAGCCATCTTGCCAGCCCTTGTTGTGAATTTCTATTTGATTAGGTTTGGGTTAATTTTTTTTCTTTTGTTTGATTTGAGAGGATTGCTTGTTTTTGTTTGTTTTATTTTATATTTTCTTTATTTACATTTCAAATGTTATCTCCTTTCCCAGTTTCCCTCCCTCCCAGAAACATCCTATGACATCCTCCCTCCCCTTGCTTCTTTTTTTTTTTTTTTTTTTTTTTTTTTGTTTTTGTTTTTTTTTCAAGACAGGGTTTCTCTGTATAGCCCTGGCTGTCCTGGAACTCACTCTGTAGACCAGGCAGGCCTTGAACTCAGAAATCCACCTGCCTCTGCTTCCCAAGTGCTGGGACTAAAGGCATGTGCCACCACCGCCTGGCCCTCCCCTTGCTTCTATGAGGGTGTTCCTCCACCCACCCACCCCCACCTCCTTGCCCTCAATTCCCCTACACTGGGGCATCAATCAAGCCTTCATTGGACCAAGAACCTCTCCTCCCATTGTTGCATGACAAGGCCATCCTCTGCTACATATGCAGCTGGAGCCATGTGTACTCCTTTGTTGATGGCTTAGTCCCTGAGAGTTCTGGGAGGTCTGGTTGGTTGATATTGTTGATCTTACCATGGGGTTGCAAACCCCTTCAACTCCTCCAGTCCCTTCTCTAACTCCTCTATTAGGGACCCCGACCCCAGTCCAATGGTTGGCTGCTAACATCCATCTCTGTATTTGTAAGGCTCTGGCAGGACTTCCCAGGAGACGACCATATCAGGCTCCTTTCAGCATGCACTTCTTGGAATCCACAATAGTTGTCTGGGTTTGGTAACTGTATATGGGATGAATCCCCAGGTGGGACAGTCTCTGGGTGGCCTTTCCTTTAGTCTCTGCTCTACATGTTATCTCCATATTTGCTCCTGTATTATGTTCTCCTTCTAAAAAGGACCGAAGCACCCACACTTTGGTCTTTCTTATTGTGCTTCATGTGGTTTGTGAGTTGTATCTTGGTTATTTGGAGCTTTGGGGCTAATATCTACTTATCAGTGAGTGCATACCATGTGTGTTCTTTTGATTGGGTTACCTCACTCAGGATGATATTTTCTAGTTCCATCCATTTGCCTAAGAATTTCAATTTTTAATAGCTGAGTAGTACTTCGTTGTGTAAATGTACCACATTTTCTGTATCCTTCCTCTGTTGAGGGATCTCTGGGTTGTTTCTAGTTTCTGGCTATTATAAATAAGGCTGCTATGAATATAGTGGAGCATGTGTCCTTATTACATGTTGGAGCATCTTCTGGGTGTATGCCCATGAGTGGTACAGCTGGTCCTCAGGTAGAATATGTCCAATTTCCTGAGGAACCGCCACACTGATTTCCAGAGTGGTTGTACCAGCTTGCAGTCCCACCAGCAATGGAGGAGTGTTCCTCTTTCTCCACATCCTTGACAGCATCTGTTGTCACCTGAGTTTTTGATTTTAGCTATTCTGACTGATGTGAGGTGGAATCTCAGGGTTGTTTTGATTTGCATTTCCCTGATGACTAAGGATGTTGAACATTTCTTTAGGTGCTTCTCGGCCATTCAGTATTCCTCAGTTGAAAATTCTTTGTTTAGCTCTGTACCCCATTTTTTTTCGAGACAGGGTTTCTCTGTGTAGCCCTGACTGTCCTGGAACTCACTCTGTAGACCAGGCTGACCTCGAACTCAGAAATCCACCTGCCTCTGCCTCCCAAGTGCTGGGATTAAAGGCGTGTGCCACTACTGCCTGGCTCTGTACCCCATTTTTAATAGGGTTATTTTGTTCTCTGGAGTCTAACTTCTTGAGTTCTTTGTATATACTGGATATTAGCCCTCTATCAGACACAGGATTGGTAAAGATCTTTTTCCAGTCTGTTGGCTGCCCTTTTGTCCTATTGACAGTGTCTTTTGCCTTACAGAAGCTTTGCAATGTTATGAGGTCCCATTTGTTGATTCTTGATCTTACAGCACAAGCCATTGGTGTTCTGTTCAGGAATTTTTGCCCTGTGCCTATGTGTTCGAGGCTCTTCCCTACTTTCTTTTCTATTAGTTTCATCGTATCTGGTTTTATGTGGAGGTCCTTGATCCACTTGGACTTGGGCTTTGTACAAGTGCACCATCACTGCCCGGTTCCTCCTGTATTTCTTTAAGGAAGTTATTTTTTTTTTTAGGATTTATTTATTTATTATATCTAATTACACTGTAGCTGCCTTCAGACACACCAGAAGAGGGTGCTATGGATGGTTGTGAGCCACCATGTGGTTGCTGGGATTTGAACTCAGGACCTTTGGAAGAGCAGTCAGTGCTCTTAACCACTGAGCCATCTCTCCAGCCCCTAAGGAAGTTATTTATGTCCTTCTTAAAGTCCTCCATCACCGGGCAGTGGTGGCACACATCTTTAATCCCAGCACTTGGGAGGCAGAGGCAGGTGGATTTCTGAGTTCGAGGCCAGCCTGGTTTACAGAGTGATTTCCAGGACAGCCAGAGCCACACAGAGAAACCCTATCTTGAAAAACCAAAAAAAGAAAAAAAAAAGTCCTCCTCTATCATCATCATGAGAAGTGATTTTAGATCTGAATCTTGCTTTTCCAGTGTGATGATGTGTCCAGGACTTGCTATGGTGGGAGAATCGGGTTCTGATGATGCCAAGTGACCTTGGTTTTTGTTGCTTATGTTCTTAAGCTTGCCTCCAGTCATCTGGTTATCTCTAGTGCCACTTGCCCTTGCTTTATCTGACTGGAGCTTGTCCTTCCTGTAGTCCAGGCTGAGTCAGAACTCCTCAGAATCCAGCTGTCTCTGTGATCCTGTGATTCTGGGATCCTGTGATCCTGAGATTCTAGGTGTGTCAAAGTTCCTGGCAGTCAAGCTGCCTCTGAGACCCTGGTGCCACTAAGCCCCTGGGATCCTGGGATCCTAAGATCCTGGTTGTGCTAGTGTGCCTGGGAGTGGCGCCTCCTCAGGGGCTATGGGGCTGGCCGAGTTCCAGTTCAAAGTAGACCAGCCCAGACCCGTTTGTTTTATTTTGTAAAGCATGGTTTCATTCTGTGGCTCTGGATGTCTTGGAAGCCAAAGCGACCGTCCTCCTTGGGAATCCCCCACTCCAACCCCTATCCCCAATGCTGGTATTACAGCCGAGCAATATCAGGCCTGGCTGTTTTGTAGCTGTGGAGACTGGCTTTCACGACATAGCTGAGCCTAGTCTTGAATTTCCACAGTCTATCTCCGGAGTGCTGGATTCCCGGTGAGCACCACTACAGCTTGCCGGCAGCTAATTAGTGTAAAGACTAATTCTCTCACATTCCTCTTTTGATGACAAACTTCTCACTCTGGAAAGAAATCCTAATCATTTCCCTAGTGGAGTCTTCACTGTTACCCCACCCTGACCCACCCCACAGGACCGGATGCTGTCTGCTGTTTCAGACCCAAGCTCTCTCTCCATCCGTTCTTTCAAAGCCAGATGTTTGAAAACCGTAAGCTTTTGAGTTCAAGGGCATAGCCTAACCTGTGCTCCCGAGAGCTCTACCATCCTAATTGATAGCTATTTTAGGCTTTCCAGTCTCATATACGGAATTAAGTTTCCGCTGACAATTTAAAATCAGTTAACCTCACAAGATTTGTGTGTAGGAATAAAACTGAAGGGGGGTGGGGGAGCCAAACCCACAGCGTGACTAGCAGCTTACACATTCTTTAGTGAATCCTGCGGATGGAACACGCACCGCACCGCTGGTGAGCCGATCACGTGATGGGCAGGCACTGAGCTGAACACAGCGGCTGCCCTATCTCTTTTAATCTCATAATACCTCTCAGATAGGGTGTATTCTCACTCGTGCTACAGAAAATTAGGCAACTTGCCTGAAGTCACACATTTACGCATCCTGTGGAATGCGGATGTGATCCCGGCATTATGCGCTACCAAAGACTTAATCTTCAAACTGAGGAATATAGGAAGATATCTTCAGAAAGAAACCCTAAATCTAAGGGCAACTGGATTGCGGTTCCCACATCCCGGCAAGGGCAACAGGAGCCCCTGCCTCCGCTCATCACTCTGACCGAAGTCCCTCCATCCTATCTGTTCCTATACCTTCCAGGCAGAAGCAAACTGGCTAAAAAGGTGAGATTTAGGCACAACCAGCAGACCTATAAATCCATTCCTGGCCTTAGAAAAGGATTTTATGCTTGACTGTAACAGTCCTAAGTATGGGAATTCATTTTAAAAAAATAATTAAAATAACAATAATCATGGTATAATGGTACATACCTATAATTCCAGATCTAGGGAGGCTGGAGCAGAGGGATAGAGAGATTGAGGCCAGACTGGGCATATAGCAAAATCTTGCCCCGAATAACAACAACAACAACACTAAAATACCTAAAATAATCCATTAAAACTGGAAGTAAAATAAATGTCCCATAAAATGCTTGGGCACGCCAGACATTGGTGGCGCATGCCTTTAATCCCAGCACTTGGGAGGCAGAGGCAGGCGGATTTCTGAGTTTGAGGCTAGCCTGGTCTACAGAGTGAGTTCCAGGGCAGCCAGGGCTATACAGAGAAACCTTGTCTTAAAAAAAACAAAAAAAAAAAAAAAAAAAAAAAGAAATATACAACCACTAAGAAGGAGACAAGAATCAAAGTAAAAATGTTTATAATAGCATCAAGATGCTATTTAGTTCAGCGTCAGCATCTGAAAGTGGCCCTTCAGCCACCTTTAATCCCAACATTTGGGAGGCAGAGGCAGGCAGATTTCTGAGTTCGAGGCCAGCCTGGTCTACAGAGTGAGTTCCAGGATAGCTAGGGCTACACAGAGAAACCCTGTCTCGAGAAACCAAAACCTAACCAAACCAAACCAAAACAAAAAAACAAACACCACACATATATACATATATATATATATATATATATATATACATATATATATCAGAAAGAGATAGCAAGCACATTGACATGGATTTTCTTTTCTTTTCTTTCTTTTTCTTTTTTTTGGGGGGGGGGGCAGGTTTGAGACAGGGTTTCTCTGTGTAGCCCGGGTTGTCCTGGAACTCACTCTGTAGACTAGGCTGGCCTCAAACTCAGAAATCCACCTTCCAAGTGCTGGGATTAAAGGTATGTGTGTGTGTATTCATAATGTTAAATGAAACAACTAATTTCTCTCTATATATATACATATACATATACAGATATGTGTGTGCATATATATTCATAATTCTAAGTAAAACATAACTAATATCTCAGTAAAAATGGGGGCTGGAGAGATGTCTTAGCAGTTATGAGCAAGTATTGCTCTTCCAGAGGACCTGAGTTCAAGGCTCAGCACTTGGTATCAAGTGGCTCACAACCATCTATAATTCCACACTGCTGGCCTTTGTGGGCACATGTGGTCAGATGAACAACCTTTCTCCACAGGTACATATACATAACTAAAAATAATAAAACTACAAGTAAAAACTTTAAATAATCTATTATTTGTGAGAGCCTGGATGTGGAAAATGGCTAAGTAGTTCAGGAGCCAAGGCTGGGAATGCTGCTAGGTGTGAGTATGCCAGAGCTGGGTCATCCCATACCAAAGGAAAAGAAAGAGGAAAACGGCAGCAGGGGTGAAGTTTGACTGTGTTGCTATCCTTGACGAGTCCGGAGCACCGAACACACAGGAGAGTCGGTGAATGCTTCAGACTTTTTCCAGGTGTAGTGGTATATACCTTTAATCCCATCACTTGGGAGGCAGGAACAAGTACATCCCTCTGACTCTGAAGGCCAGCCTGGTCTACATAGTAAGTCCCGGGACAGCTAGGGCTATGTAGTGACACCCTGACTCTAAACATATGAGCATATGATGACACAAGCCGCTGACTTCTCTTCTTTAGTAATTTAGTTTATGATTGTTTGGATAATGTTCTTACAATTCTTTGTTGTTTTTGAGGAGGTCCTTCTAGGGCTCACGCTGGCCTCCACTCACTGTGGAGCTGAAGATGACCTTTGTCCTAGTTTGCTTTCTGTCTCTGTGATAAAATCCTGACCAAAACCAGCTTAGGGGAAGAAAGGGCTTATCTGGCTTCAGGCTTACAGTCCAGCACTGAGGAAAAACCAAAGGAAGCTGGAGCAGAGGTCACAGAGAAACTGGGGACCAGCTTGCTCCTCTGGCTTCTCAGCTTGACTTCTTATGCAGCTCAGGCCCACTTGCCTGGGGGTGGCACTGACCCCAAGTAGGCTAGGTCCCCCCACATCAATCATTAATCAAGAAAATGCACCACGGGGCTGGTGAGATGGCTCAGCGGGTAAGAGCACTGACTGCTCTTCCGAAGGTCCTGAGTTCAAATCCCGGCAACCACATGGTGACTCACAACCATCCGTAATGAGATCTGACGCCCTCTTCTGGCGTGTCTGAAGACAGCTACAGTCTACTTACATATAATACTAAAATGCACCACAAACATGCTCGCAGGCCAATGTGATGGAGGCAGTTTCTCGATTAAGGCACTTCCCCTTTCCAGATGACTCTAGTTTCCGTTAAGTGACTTCTCTGAGTAAGCACATGCTGGGCTAGACTTGTCTGAGGGAAGGAGAATACACCATCTGCTTCATGTTTCCCAGAGGCAGAGACCCAGAGGGGAGTGCAGCTCATTCAGAGTAGAGTTGAGCCACGGGTGTCTCCTCCCGGCTACTGCTTCTGGTGACTCCTCCCATACCTTCACAGCCTTCCTTCACACCACCTTCCAAACCCTTCTCAGTCCTAACAGACATTTGGTGGCATTCGTGTACCCAGAGAGTCTGTCCACACTGCAGCACAGCCTGCCGATACTGTTCTTGGAGGCGGATGTGGACAGTGTGCACGGAGCCCGGTGGTCTGACAGAAAAGCAAAAAAAGATGGCTGTACGTCCTGGGTCTCTCTCAAAGGGGCTAAGGATGAAGGACACACAGAGAGGAAGAGATCGAGGAGCAGTGACAACCCAGCTTCCAAAGCCAAGGGATGTACTGGATGGTCTTTAATTTGGAAGGAAGTGTTGACACTGCCGTTACAGCACCCTGGTGATACACTTGTAGCAAATACAACTTGTGCCATTGTTACAGCGACTGTTCTAGAAGCCAGAGCCCAGGAGGCCCAGGAAGACACAGCGAGGGAGCAGGATATGGGGATGGGTGAGGGTGCTCTACAACTCTGTGCTGAGGCTTTGGCATGAACCAGACCTCTTGTTTCCCATTGGTGCATTGTATATGCTAGCGGGGATGGAAAAAGTAAATTGGGAAACAGGGAGATGCTGTCCATAGGGTAGCAGATCCAAGGTGCCAGTTAGGGGGTACCAAATGCAGCTGCAGAGCCACGCCTTTCAGGAGTAAGTGAGACTAGATGGGAAGTGCTGAGTGGGAGTGGGTATGGAGGAGAAGGGCCCAGGAGGACAGTGGCAGGTGGCATGCTGACTGTTGTGAACGGTGGTTCCACAAACACAGGCAAGTTTTGACTCCCTGAGTTCAAACCTCTTAGCTATGTATAGAAAGTGGTCGTGGGTTATGTGGTTGCTTAGTTCACTGTGTGGCTGTCACAGAATACTGAAGCCTAGGGAATTATAAACAATGCAAGTTTATTTCTTAGAGTTCTGGAGGCTAAAAGCTGAAGATCCAAGCATTGGAATTTGATGAGGGCTTTCTCCATGAGTCCTCAGGAGGCAAAGGGCAGAGGGCAAAACCTTCCTCCATCACCTTTTTTTTTTTTTTTTTTTTTCTGAGACAGGGTTTCTCTGTGTAGTCTTAGCTGTCCTGGAACTCTGTAGACCAGGCTGGCTTCAAACTAAGAGATCTGCCTGCCTCTGCCTCCCTTGCTGGGATTAAAGGCACACTCCACCACCGTCCACCATCATTTTCTTTTTTAGTCACGAAGTCAGAAACATACTTTCTTATTGCAAGCTATAGTGGAAGGTGCTAAGTTATGAACTGTTGTGATGAACAGAAATGGTTTATTTGGGGCTGGTGAGATGGCTCAGCGGGTAAGAGCACTGACTGCTCTTCCAAAGGTCCTGAGTTCAAATCCCAGCAACCACATGGTGGCTCACAACCATCCGTAATGAGATCTGACGCCCTCTTCTGGTGTGTCTGAAGACAGCTACAGTGTACTTACATATAATAAATAAATAAAAAAAATTTTAAAAAGAAATGATTTATTTTCATTATTATTTTTATGTGCATTGGTGTTTTCCCTGCATGTGGTCTGTGTGTGGGTGCAGATCACCTGGAACTAGAATTACAGTTAGTTATAAGCTGCCATGTGGGTGCTGGAAATTGATCTTGGGTCTTCTGAAAGAGGTTAAATGCACCTAACTGCTAAACCATCCACTGGCTCTTAACCTGTGGGTCATGACCCCTTTGGGGTCGTATATCAGATATCTTACATATGATATTTACATTATGATTCGTAACAGTAGCAAACTTGCAGTTATGGAATAGCAATGAAAATAATTTAATGGTTAGGGGTCACCGCAACCTGAGGAACTGTAGTAAAGGGGCGCAGCATTAGGAAGGTTGAGAAGCAATGCTCTACTAATCAAGACAGTCATCGCATGAGTGAGTACTGCAGAGCTACACACAGGTGCAGAAGGAACTGTGACAGGTCAGGAGAGCCCCGCGCTTCCTAGGGCTGTCCTGATGGTTTTGGAGACCTTGCTTGGAGGCTCAGGAGTGAAAGATGGAGCACCACAGGATGTGGAGGACGTTCGGATCACTAAGCTGGAGCACCACAGGTGTGGAGCACCTGTGGATCACTAAGCTGGAGCACCACAGGGTGCGGAGCACCTGTGGATCACTAAGCTGGGGCACCAAAGGGCAAGGAGTACGTGTGGATCACTAAGCTGGAGCACCACAGGATGTGGAGGATGTGCGGATCACTAAGCTGGAGCACCACAGGTATGGAGCACCTGTGGATCAC
>JADRCD010147652.1:0-16912 GCA_019843815.1 Montemys delectorum | reverse complement strand
ACACACACACACACACACACACACACACACACACACACATCCCATAATAAAACTAACCTGGAAACCCATAATATGTACAAAGAGGACCTGCTGCAATCTCTGTGAGTTCCTAAGCACTTTGATTTCTTTTATATAGTTGTACTGGTTATTCTTATGTCAAGTTGGCACATAACTATAGTTTCCTGAATGGAGGGAATCTCAGTTCAGTAGATGCTCCTATAAGATCCAGCTTTCAGGCATTTTCTTAATTAAGGATTGAAGGGAAAACCTCAGACCAGCCCCTTGTGGGTGGTTCCATCCCTGTTCTTCTTGTCCTGTGTTCTACATGGAAGTAAGTTCAACTATCCAGGAAAAACAAGTGAGTAAGCATTACCCCTCTATTGTCTCTACATAAGTTCCTGCCTCTAGGATCTTGCCCTGTTTGAGTATCTATCATGACTTCCTTCAAAAATGAACACCAATATTAAAGTGTAAGCCAAATAAGCCCTTTTCTCTCCAACTTGCCTTTATTGCATGTGGTGTTTTGTCTATCCAGTAGGAACTCTAAGACAAAGAAGGGTTCTAGCTTTTTGTGAGTCCTCCATGCCTTCTTGCTCTTATACTCTTTCTGCCTCCATTTCTGAAAGGTTCTTTGAACCTTGATTAGAGGGGTTTGATGGAGTTATATCATTTAAGGCTGAGTGTTCCAAGGTCCATTACTCCACAAATTGTCTGGAGATATGACTGTGCATTTGTTTCCACTGTTGTACAATGAAACTTCTTTAAGGCTGGTTGGGCAAAGCAGTGACCTATGCATATCACACACTACCCTTAGTATTCTTGTTGTTGCTACTTGTTTTTTAAACCAGTAGTATTAGCAATTTGTTTTTCCTCTGTGTCCCTGGGTTACCTTGTTTCTGGTACTTAGTTATATAACCAGTTTTGGCTATGAGTTTTATCTCAAAGACCTCAGTCGAAGAAGATATTAGTTGTTATTTCTACAAAATTTATGTTATTTCCCTAGTATATCATACAGGAAGATATATCAACCCTTCTGTTCCTCAAAGGGCTTATGTCTGGTTTGATATTTACATTTATATTTTGATAACAGACATAGAATCTTCCTATACCATGGGCACTAGTACTTAGGGGTGGAGTCTCTATGTAGGCATAAGGTTGATTTCTGTATGTTGAATTGGTCCTGTAGATATTGTTTCAGTTCAGCAATGGGGCCTTATTGTCAGTTTGAGGAGAACAAATCATAGCCTTGGTAATAGTCTTTATCATTTGTAGATTTCTACGTGACCCCTTTGGCCAGCAAATCCAATACTGGTATTAGAAGCTTCGTTTTGTGATAAGTTATGGCCAGTTGGGACTCTTGACTCTCATTATTTTTCAATTTTATTCAGGTCATCTTCACATATGTATTACATTAGGAAGCTTTTACTCTATTAGGTTTCCTTTTTATCCACACAAACGACCCTTAATTTTAGCTGCCTCTCCCTATTGTCTATTTACTTGAGCATTTCATATTTTTATTTATTTTAACAGCTAAATAATGATCCATTGTGTAAATGTACAACATTTTCTTTATCTGATCTTCTATTGAGGAACAACTAGTTCATTTATAAGTTTGGCTATTATAAAAGAACAGCAATGAATACGGTTGAAGAAATATCAATGGGTTAAGATGCAGTATCTTTTGAGTGTATCCCAAGGAGTAATAATGCTGGATTGTAAGACATATCATATCCCATCTTCCAGAAGAATAACAACACTGATTTTAGGAGTGGCTGTACAACTTTCCACCCCACCCTGGCTCCACATCCTCATCAGCATGAGCTGTCATTTCCATGAATTTAAATATTGTTTAAAACATATTAATAATATAATTTCAATGAATCTATAGTTTATTCAGTAAACTAATAATTCTTTGGATCCATGATAATCAAGATACATCTTCTGGAGTTGTTTCCCTATTTTCTTTTTTTTAAGATTAATGTATACTTTCATCGTATTAGTTAAAATTATTTTCAGCAGTTTAAAGTCTTTTTAATAGCATATATCATGAAGTTGGAAGAGATTACAGCTGACAGAACTACTGTTACAAGACTCCAAGATCAAACTTTCATTGCCCCATCATGTGTTTTGACATCAGCACAAGACATCATTCACCATCAAGAGGCCCAACACCTTCTTCTAGACCCAGATATCCACTGTAAATTTACTACACAATTTAATATTTTATGTTACCTCTTGCTATTATCATATCACATTAAATAAAATTTGTAATATATTAAAACATAGGCCATTTTATGTGTATATTAAATTGTGATATATTCTTGTCATATATATATGTTGAATTTTTGTTTCCTTTTTAAAATATATTTATTTATTTAATTTATTTTACATGTATTGATGTCTTGCCTGTGTGTTGGTCTGCATAAGGGTGTCAGATCCCTGGAACTGGAATTACAGACAGTGATGACACGACATATGGGTGCTGGGATTTGAATCTTGGTTTTCTGAAAGAGGAACCAGTGCTTAAGCAATTGAGCAATCTCTCCAGTTCCAATATTTTTGCTTTGTTTTCTATATATACAAATGATCAATAAAAATATAAACTTTTGACATTCTAAACAAATATACTTTAATTTCCATGATAACCAAATTATTAATTTATTAAAATCCCCAATATACTTTGGAAATACATACAATTATAATAGGCTTTATTAAAATATACAGGCACTTAAAAAAACAAATGGTTTTTATTTTTTTTTCAACATTTTTTTAACTTTTATTGCATTATGATGAGAAAAGTTACATGATTTCAATTTATCTGAATTTGTTAACATTTCAAAACATATTTTGAGTAAGTAGAATTGAATCACATTCTTGTTTCCCTTTTGTACCCCAACTCCTCCCAGAGACCCCCCTTTCAATATCTACAATATCTTTTTTGTCATATTCCTTAAAATTTGTAAAATATTGTAACAATAAAAATGAGCATCATAAAAGTTGTTTGACATAAAACAACAATCAACTTAACTGTCCTATGTAGATGCCTGTCAATTGCAATACTGAAAATACATACATTTTTCTCAATATAAATTTTAAATAACTCCAAACATTTTAAGTGTAAATGCTATGTACTTAATGGACAATGACAAATGAAAGCCTAATTAGACTTAATTTAAAAAATCAGATAAATATTTATCAACAACTAATTTCATAAAATACACAATGTTCCTGTAATTTCTCACACCTAGCTTCCTCTATTAGAGATTTTGGAGTATATTGTGAGCTACTTTTTTTTTATAACATTTTATCTTATATAAAACCAAATATCACAGCATACTACTTTCTGCCTTTCATTGTTATCTGCCACTCCCTAAAATCATGTTATCAAATATTTCTTCCTTGTGCTACTATAAAAAGTCATTCAAATGTTACAAATTTTATATATATTAAAATATGATGTACAGTTGAAGAGTTATTGAGACAAGGTTTGGAATGCAACGAGAACAATGGTCAATAATGGATGAAATTGGGTCAGGTGGTGGAGGTGGAAATGAGAAATGGATATGCATGTATGAGACCTTCAAATATGACAAAAAGAACTTGATGATAATCACACATTTTGCTATTTATATCAAGAAAAAGTTGTCTTACAGAAAGTCTTCAGTTTCATGAGATCGTGTTTGTTAATTGCTTGATCATAATACCTGTGTTATGAATGTTCAAGTCCACAGAATCAACTAAGTAGGGCTCACAGGGGTGTACAGAGACTGAAGCCATGATCACAGAGCCTGCATGGGTCTGTGTTTGGTCCTCTGCAAATATGTTGTGGTTGCTTAGCTTGGTGTTCTTGTGGGACTCTTAACAGTAGGAGTGGGATGTCTCCAAATCTTTTGCCTGTTCTTGCCTACTCTATCACATATTTCTATGATAGATCTTGGAGAGCGTATATAATTATAAAAAATTGATGAACACATTATTTTTCCTGAATGTGAAATCTTTATTGTTTGAAAAATTAAAAGATATATTCAGTATTTATGAACATTGTTCTATTTGAAAACATTTTTAAATTAATCCACTGAGAATTTCAGGCTCTATATTTTGAACATATTCACAAGTACTTGTAAATTCACCACCAATTCCCTGTATGCCAACTCTTGTTCTCTCTGTGTCTGTCTGTCTGTCTGTCTGTCTGTCTCTCTCTCTCTCTCTCTGTCTCTCTGTTTCTGTCTCTCTCTCTTTCTTTGTGTGTGAGAGTGTCTTACTGTCTCTGTCTCTCTGTCTTGTGTTTTTAGGTTTCTGTCTATCTCTCTCTCTGTCTTGTTTCTTCTTTTCCTACTTCCTTCTCTCCTTTTTTTTTTCTCTTAGCCTCTTAAGTATGATTTGTGTTGCTCTAAGTATGCACACTTACAGGAGTATGATTATCAATGGGAAATCTACAATATTAACCCTACTCTATTCTCAGATACCATTTCAGATAGGAGACAGAAAGACTGTTAAGAGACAACAGTGTTAGACGATTACAAGGATAGAGCTTTCTCCACATACAACAGTTCTACATATGCATTCATAGGAGGTCTAATAAAACATACAAGACTGGTGCAGAAAACATAGTACTTTAATCATTTTCTGTACCTTGAAAATGGGATATTATATGGCATACTTATATTTCAAAGTTATACAAGAAGAAAACTTTAAATAAACTTTAATTTTATTTTTTCATAATTTGTTTGTGCTTTTCCTGGTCAGGGAATAAAAAGACAGTGAACAACCAAAAGTCTCCCACAACTACTTACCATTTGGAGCACATTTGAGCAATGTCAATATCCATATATCATGTTGGGCATAACACAGCTTTCATTGATAGCATTCTCTCTTGTAAATAGCACAGTGCATATGTGAACTCACCAAAGATGGTACTCAATACTCTTGTGAAAATACAGAAGCAACAAAATGCCAAAGTTGATAGATAAAAAGTTACCATTGCTTCAATATTCTACTATATAATAATTATGAGTTTCTGTAGTAGCACCTACTCTCAACCCTATGTTTCCGTTCCCTTGGGGAGTACTTAAGGTACTACAGGTATTGAAGTAGGGGTTCTCTGTGAGGAGTTGGGGTACAAAAGGAAAAGAAGAATGTGATATAATTCTATTTACATAAAATATGTTTTCAAATGCTAACAAATTCAGATAAATTGAAATTATATATCTTTTCTCATCATAATGCAATAAAACTTAAATCAATTAAAAAAAGAAAAAATGTTGTATAAGGAAAATCTAAAAAATGAAAACATCAAGTAAGAATTACATTCACAATGTCTAGTCCATTTACACTTGCCAATTTTGGAGAAAGTTTACTCTACTATTTATACTGTGAGTTAGAGTTCTGTACTTAACTCACTTTCTATTTAACTTGAGTAGATCTTGAAAAGTTCACAAGTCTGGGCAGTGGTTGCACACACCTTTCATCCCAGCACTTGGGAGGCAGAGGCAGGCAGATTTCTGAGTTCAAGGGCAGCCTGGTCTACAGAGTGAGTTCCAGGACAGCCAGGGCTACACAGAGAAATCCTGTCTTGAAAAACAAAACAAAACAAAACAAAGCAAAACAAACAAACAAAAAAAAAACAAAAGAAAAAAGAAAAAAAAGTTTTCCTAAATCTTAACAATTTAAGCTTAACTATGAGATTATCTAGTTTTCAACCCCATTAGAGACCTGAGATGGAATAAATATCGCTTGACTATGCAGGAAGTGCAAAGCAAGCAGCTTCCAAAACTATTGAACAACAGAAGTTTCTGGCTACCTGGACAGTCACCCAAAAATTGTCTTTATAACTTAGGAGTATCATCTTCAGCCTTCTGGCCCAGTATATGAGAAACATTTTTGTGAAGCAGGAATTACAGAGGACTTGCCGATCTTGTCCTTATAAAGGTCGACTGTTGACTTTGCTGCATCTTGTTTGTCCACTTTGGAGAGTCAGCAGTTGAGGCAAGGACATTTTCTTGCCCAGCTTACAGTATTTGAAACAAACTCCACATGGAGGTTCTTTGATGCTCATCTTCTTTACTGAAGTGGAATGAGGGTGCTGCCAGGAGCAGACATGTCTCCTTGTCATAAAAGATGTTTTATTAATAAAACATCTTTACCACATTCTGTAGATTTCTGAGGTTTTTGAAGACTATCTATTCTGTCTGTAGTATATCTGAATAGTTTGTTTTATCTGTTCACTATCTGTTTAAAACTTTGAAAACATATTATGCCAATAAACTAGACTAGTATTAAACATGAAGAAAAAAAAAAGATTTGCCAAGCCATCTTGGAGTTTCTCTGTTGCTTATATTTCTGTCTTCTTTCATATGTGAGAATACAGACCTGATTGAAATGAGTGATTCTGACATTGATAGTTCTAACACTTTTGTCTTATGAAAAAAATGTTCAATTACTGTTTCATGACCATGTACTATGGCTTTATGTGGGTCAGAGGTCTCTGATAAAATTATGCACATTTTTAGAGTTAAACATTTTCAGATGCAATGCATATAGCAGAAAGTGTCTTAGCGGGCATAGGAATCAATTGTCTTTTGGGAAGATGTTCTGCATATTAAATCAGCAGCCTTAGAGAAAAGGACAAGTGGGATCAGGAGTGTCAGGCTGAAGATAATGAAGTGGTGCTCTGCTTTTCATCTTTGCAAATTATTTTTAGGAAGAAGGCAACTGAATGAATAAAGAATAATCCAATTGAGACTGGATTCTCTTGTCAAAATACAAAGGAAATTGTCAAAACTGATAGGTCAAAGTGAATGATACCACACTCTTCTATCTAACAATTATGTGTTTGGGACTATGAGGTTTTTTTTTTTTTTTTTAAAAAAAAGTTGATATGCTCTAGTACTAGAAAATAGCATATTTTACAAGAACAAATGACTGAGTGTCAAATATGGTAAATAACATTTCTGTAGTTATATAAATTTAGTATGTTCATTTAATAAGCTCAATACTTGTTAAAATAATTTTTATTTCATTAAAAAGCTCTGCATTGATAAATATCTTCCTTATATTTAACCTAAATATATAACATTTGTCATTATTTAACGTATTTTTCTCGTTATTTTATATTTAAAGTTATTAGTAAACATAATATATATAATTGTGTCTTATGGCCTGGCAGTGGTGGCACACTCCTTTAATCCCAGTAATTGGGAGGCAGAGACAGGTGGATTTCTGAGTTAAGGGCCAGCCTGGTCTACAGAGTGAGTTCAGGACAGCTAGGGCTACACAATAGAAACTCAGTCTCAAAAAACAAAAAACAAAACATAACAAAACAAAAAAAAAAGCCAGAAGTTCAGAATACCCAAAATACCCAAAATACCCAAAATACAATCCACAAACCATAAAAAAAAAAAACAAAACAAAAAAACAAAAAAAACAAAAAAACAAAAAACAAAGAAAAAGGAAGACCAAAATGTGAATACTTCGATCCTTCTTAGAAGGGGGAACAAAATACCCATGGAAGGAGTTGCAGAGAGTGAAGGAAGGACAATCCAGAGACTGCTCCACTTGGGACTCCTTCCCATATTCAATCACCAAACCCAGACACTATTGTGGATTTCTAGCAAGTGCTGGCTGATAGGAGCCTGATACAGCTGTCTCCTCAGAGGCTCTGACAGAATCTGACTAATACAGAAGTAGAGGCTTACAGCCAGCCATTGGACTGAGCACAGGGTTCCCAATGTAAGAGTTAGAGAAAGGACCCAAGGAGCTGAAGGGTTTGCAGCCCCTTAGCATGAACAACAATATGAACTAACTAGTACCCGCTGAGCTCCCAGGACTAAACCACCAACCAAAGAGTACACATGGTGGGACTAATAGCTCCAGCAGCATATGTATAGCAGAGAATGGCCTAGTCAGTCATCAATGGGAAGAGGGGCCCTTGGCCCTGTGAAGATTCTATGCCATAGTGTAGGGAATGCCAGGGCCAAGAAGTGGAGAGAGTGGGTTGCTGAGAGGGGGAGGAGGAGGGAAGGAACTATTTTTTTTTTCCTGGAGGGGAAACCGGGAAAAGAGATATCATTTGATATGTAAATAAAGAAAATGTCTAATAAAAATATTGTATTTTATCTTAGTAAATATGTGGTATGTGGTGAATTACAAAATAGGATATGTATTCTTATCATTTTCAATATTTAAGGAATGTGTATGCATTTAATCTTGTTTCCTCATGTTGGCTGGCTTTTTATCATTAAAATTTAAATTCGTTACTGTAATAAATAGGGAATGAAATAACTATGGTCTTACTTGTTTAATGTAGAATGTTCTATGTCTATTTGTCTAGATTTGTAGCCATATCTTAGGTATAAATACAGCCAAGGAAACAAGCTGTTGTGTTTATCTTCATTTTAACATGTAAAATTACACAAGCCTCAAGGTATTAATTTGTTGAAGTCATCTTCACACATGATTCGCTCAAAACATTGGAATATAATTAGTAGTGCTAGATTCTACCTCAAGACTGAAAGTCTATGACATCTAATGTAGACAAAGAAAAACTCAAGACCAAAAGTCTAGACCCAGCAACATGAATTTTCTAAAGAATTCTTGAGCTGCAAGGAAAATGAAGTCCATTGTAAAGGGTCAATAGACAAGAATTTGGTGATAATACATTTAGAGGGTTAAAACTTTTATATTAAAAATATTGTAGTTGAGTATTTTGTTTAAAAATTATAAAGACAGATTTATAGTTTTTAGAATCTGTATGTTCATACTAAAGATTACATCAAATATTTTATGCAATAAAAAATGAAATAGAAATTCTATTTACTGCAATCAGTGTTAGATCAGAATAAATCACTGAGAATGGTTGGATACTACACACATACTTATCCAACTCTAATAGTCCAGTTGAAAAATACATGCTAATTACATTCTCTTTTTTGGATATTTCTAAGAAAACTGATATCTTGACAAAGATAATTAGAAATATATTACTAGAATTACTACTACTGGTGATTATTTTTTGACATTTTATATCATTGCCTCATTACTACTCTAGGATAATTTAAATTACATTTTAACTTAAGCATATTGGCTAGAAAATATTTGCTTAAGGAGATGATAAATGACCATATGCATAAATATAAATATACTACTCATACATACAAACAGTAATGAAATTATCTATTAACACTATATATGCACTCTGTGTGGTAAAGAATGTTTTCTAGTCTAAGTATGTATGATTCAAGGCAGCAAAAGTAGAATGGAAAAAGATAGCTATCTTTAGGATGTCTGATATACAATTTTGCAATAAAACTTACATCCAATCATCACAATAATGTTCAAGTAAATGGAAGGTATATAAAGTAACATATGTGGATACAGTGCTGTATTACAGTGATGATTTGAGCTTTTCATGAAATAAAAGAATTGTGCTTTGTTCTTATATCTTTCATATCAGATTGCCAAAATTTCAGAGCTGGAGATTAGAAAGAAAATAAGCTTGTTTAAGATATGACCTTAAAATATTCAATAATTTTTAGAGAAATCACATATTTGAGTTTTTCCTCTTCATATCATAATACCTAACACATTCTATGAGATCAGAAAAACATTCAGACTCAGTTCATTTTCTAAATTAAGCAAACACTTTACCAAACTCAAATGTATATTTTTCATCCTACCAGTAGATCTTATCTGTCCCTCTCTCCAATATTCTGGTGAATCAACAGGGACATAAATAATATTGAAAACGTACCTCTACCTACCAAAAGGCACTAATTCTTATACTTAGAATGTCCTTTCAGTATTTTTTTTATTCTTACCTACTTCTTTAAGTTTTGAGTTGTTTATAATATTAACAATCAAAATGTTAGAATGGAGAAAGAAATTTGTACAATTTCAGTGATAGGTTATTTGGGAATGAAGATGTAAATAGGGCATCTGAGTTAGGATTTATATTGCTGTTACTAAACAACATGGCCAAGAGAAAGTTGGAAAGGAAAGGGTTTATTTGTCTTATACTTCTACAACACACTTCATCATTGAAAATCAAAGTCGGAACTCAAACAGGCCAGGAACCTGGAGACAGGAACTGATCCAGAGGCTAAAGGAGGCATGGAGGGCTTGCTCCTTATAAAATACAGGATCACTTCCAGCATCAAACACTAACTAAGAAAATATCCAATAGGCTTGCTACAGTCCTTACTTTTAAAATGTAGATAAATTCACAACATTAACCTAACCAGAATATATGTTTGCCTACTAAAGTTAAATTTAAAATTATGTCTTGATATAAAAGTAGATTCTATACCTGACAGAATGTGTGCAGGTTAAAATACCTTATATGCCTAGTTCTTACTAATTACTGACATAATATTAGAAATAAATATATAATCATAATAAATTCATTCATTATATTATTTGAGTTTTCATTCATATAGAAAATACAATGAAATATAAATTTATAAAATCTCCTGTTTTATACTTTTATGGATTAAAATGATAAAGATAAATGATAAATTCAAAAATCTATTTTCTCTTTTCCAGAAGCTATCGGTTTTCAAATAACTTGGTCAGGGTTGAATCTTTAAGTCAACTTCACATTCTCCATATTCCCAATTTATCTGATATAATATTGTATAGATATTGTACATATTGTTACAGATTGTGTGTTCCTACCTACATCAGGCTTGTTGTGTCTGAAATATTTTGTTTCCTTCGAGTTTTCTGCCAACTCAATCTCTTACAATCAGTCAATTTGATTTTTCCCTTTGGATCTTTGAGCTTTGTGGGAAGTTGTATTATATAGACCTTTCTTTTAGTGCTCAAATAGTCCAAAGTCTCCCATTCTCTTGAAGTTGTCTAGTTGTAGATATGTGTTAATTACAATTTATAGCAAGAGGTTCTCTGAAGAAGATTCAGTGTTTTGCTCATCTATGGAGACATAGTTATGGGAATGAATCAATACATTCAACAGAATAATTGTAGATTTTCCTCCAGAATCTATGGCCTCTTTACTTTCAGGTTTCTGGCTTAATTGCCTGAGTGGATTTAGTCTTATGAAGTAAGCTGTAAAAAGCAATTGATTATTCCCATAATATTATTAGCACTATTGTACCAGTGTGTATATTTAGGTGACATGTCACACTTGTAGCTGGCAACATCCATAGCTGCGTGAAACTGTAAACCTATTTTAATCTAGCAACATGACTTCTCTGGCAAGGGATAATGTACAAAGACCTAGGTCTATGTGATCATCTGGAATAAGGACACACATTTAATCTCAGGAGACAAAGGCAAGCAGATCTCTGAGCTCAAGTCTTGTCTCATAGAGCAAGTTTCAGGTAAAGAAAAGCTTAGGTTCTGATGTGGTGGCACATGCCTTTAAACCAAGTACTCAGGAGAGAGAGGTATGCAGATCTCTGAGTTCTAATCAATCAGTTTGTTTGAGTCAGTGAGCTGAAACACAAGTGAAGACAGAGCAAGCAATAGGATGAGAAAGAGCCAGAAGATTTGAACAGATGACCAGAGCTTGATATCAAAGCAAAGCAATTCAGTGAGAAGCTGAGAGAACTCAGATTAAATCAGTTACCTTGAAGAGGATTTGGGGCCAGAATACCTAAATAAAAATCACTCAGATAGATTTCAAAAAGAACTAGAAAGGGTGAACATACTTTCAAGTAAGCATGTGAGACAACAATTATATTAGGCAAATAAAAGAAACTTTTACAACTGAAAATTACTTTTCTCCTCTGATAGCATGTATTATATCTCCCAATACTATGAACACTTGTAAGTAGAGGTGAAGCTTCTAGCCAAGTAACACCAAAACTTTGTTTAAAATTCCTAATTTTAAATTTTGTATTATTCCCCAAAAAGTTATTTTATTTTCCAAAAATAATCGGAGGAGAGGGACAGTAGGAAAACCCAGAGGGCCAACAGAATAAATGGAAATATGCAGCTTCTAGGGGTGAGAAATGGGGGGACCCTCTAGAAAGTCCCAGAGACCTGAGAGGTGAGAGACACTCAGGACTCAATGGTGGTGTCAGTAGACAAAATGCCCAGTAGTGAGGATAGGAAACTCAGAGTCTACCTCCAGCAGATAGACAAGGCCTCAAGTGGAGGGACAGGATTACCAACCTACAGTCAAAATTTCTGACCCAGAATTATTCCTGTCTAAAAGACTACAGTTACAAAAATGGAAGAGAATGAAGGAAAGTTGTTCAAGTGACCAGCCTGTCTTGGGATCCAAATCATAGTGGGGAGGGGCACTCCAAGGCCTGACACTATTACCGATGCCATGATGTGCTTACAGATGGGAATCTGGCATGGCTGTCCTCTGAGAGGTACTACCAGCAGCTGACTGAGACAAACACAAATACTTAGACTCAACCATTGTACTGATATCAAAGACCCCTAGGGTTAAAATAGGAGAGGGATTGAAGAAGTTAATTAGGAGGGTGACCTCATAGGAATACCAGCAGTCTCAACTAACCTGGATCCCTGGAAGCTCCAAGAGACTGATCCACCAACCAGGTAGCTTACAGGGGCTGCGCCAAGGACCCTGTACATACATAGCAGAAGACTGCCTGGTCTAGCCCCAGTGGGACAAGAGTTGCCTAATCCTTGAGAGACTTGAGGCCTTAGGGAAGGGGGAGGCCTATCAGGGCTGAGGAGGAGGGGAGCACCCTATGGGAGGCAAGGAAGAGAAGGAATGTGATAAAGACCTGTAGTAAGGAGGAACAGGAGGCGGGCGATGTCTGGAATATACATAAATACAATAATTTTAGAAATTAAACAGTAATGTTTTTACCAAGATGATTAAATTAAGAAACATTACAAGAAAAAAATGTCTACTGCAAATGATCATGTTGATCATTTATTAGGAAAGAAAGGCTATAGGCCATGGATGAGGTCTGGCTTTTTGGAAGAAGTATATCACTGGAGTTGGGATTTGATCTTAAGCCAGGCCCATTCTCTGTCCCTGTCTCTCTCTCTCTCTGTCTCTGCCTCTCTCGGTCTCTCTGTCTCTGTCTCTGTCTCTGTCTCTCTGTCTCTCTGTCTCTCTGTCTCTCTGTCTCTCTGTCTCTCTGTCTCTCTGTCTCTCTCTCCCTCCTGCCTATAGATTAATATATAAGTTCTTGACTATGGCCTCAGTGCCATGCCTTCCTGCCTACTGCCACTCTCCCAATCATGATGGTTATGGACTAACTATCTGAAATTATTAGCAAGCCCTTAATAAAATATCTCCTTTAATATTTGCTTTGAAAATAATTTACCTTCACAACAATAGAAAAGTAACTAAGACACTAAGTTTGAAATGCCTGTGTCTATTTGTCTATGTATAATATATGTTCATGCATCTCCAAATATGATAAAACAGTGGTCTTATTTTATATTTGCATAATTTACAAAAATAGTTAATAAGAAGAAAGCCATGTTCATATTTAACACAGGGAATTTTAAATCACAGGTGGATAGAAAAAGCTCATCAATTTGGGAAGTACAAGCTATAGAAGCAAATAAAGAGACCATGGTTGAATAATGAGAGTGTCAGTATTATTAAACCATCCAGCATGTACTACATCTGATTCCAAGATAACATTTCTGAGAAGAGTCTGACCTTAAATCCCTGCATTTGCCAGTCATTATACCCAAAATTTACTGGGGAAAATGTATGGTATTAGGTGAAACTAATTCCTCATGAGAGACAATACCCAAAGATGTCTGAGAGTTGAGCTGAGGGACTTCTGCCAAAAGCCCTTCCAGGTAAAATCTAAGAGCATATCTAGGTGGCAAGTCAAGTCACAACATAATATAGAACTGAATCTCTTCTAAGGTGTAAAATGACTCTATGTAACAGTTTATCATGCCTAGTGAAATTTAAAAGAGAGAAAAGTATGGAACAAACTTGGTTTTCTAACCAGCAGTTTGTCTCCAATAGTTTCTTTCAGCAACTATTTAAAGTTCAAATTTTCTAACAGTTCTGGACTTCAGGGAAGATGCATGTATTTTCAGAGTTTATATTCACGGATAGAATTTCTGACTATAAAAGTGCTTTATTTTCATAGAAATAGACACTAATACATTAGCAGTTATATCCAACCTGAATACTGTAGACCACTTGTAGCCCAGGAAAAGCTATAATTGTGAGTGAACATATTTAGAGATGAAAAAATTATATTCCAATGCCAACAAATTATATATCATTGTACCCTAGATTACTCATTTTATCCAAAAAACTACCCACTAGGAATATATAACTGTTTGGTATGTATGCATAAAACACACACACATATACCCCACACATATACACACAGACATACAAACATACACACAAACAGACACACACACATATACACACACATACATGCACATACACACATACACACACACACACACACACACACACACACACACACACACATATTCTCCCATGGGATAATTGTCAACATGATGACTAAGTTTTTGGTGTTTTTAACTGTTACAATATTTTATTTTATTTTTTAAAGTGTTAACTTACTTCCATTGTAATTGGCTTTTTTATTAGATATTTTCTTTATTTACATGTCATACTATATTTCCTTTCACAGTTTCTCTTCTGAAAAAAAGAAAAGAAAAGAAAAACAAACACAAAAAAACCCTGTTCGCTACCCCCTACCCTCTACCCCAGCTCAACAAACCACCCTCTCCTGCTTACTGGCCCTGGAATTTTTCTACAGTGGGGCATATACCTTCACAGGGCCAAGGTCCTCTCCTCTCGTTGATTATCAACTTGGCCATCCTTTGCTATACATATGCTGCTGTAGACATTAGTCCTATCATGTGTATTCTTTGATTGCTGGTTTAGTCCCTGGGAGCTTTCAAGGTACTAGTTACTTCATATTGCTGTTCATACTAACTGGCTGCAAACCCTTTAGTTCCTTGGGTCCTTTCTCTAGCTCCTTCATTGGGGACACTGTACTCAGTCCAATGGATGGCTGAGAGCCTCTAATTCTTTATTAGTTGGGCACTGTCAGAGCCTGTCAGGAAAGAGCTACATCAGGCTCCTGTCAGCCAGCACTTGAGAGGATACTCAACAGTGTCTGGATTTAATGATTGAATATGGGAAGGATTTCCAGATGGAGCAGTCTCTGGATTGTTCTTCCTTTAATCTCTGCTCCATTGTTTGTTTCTGCAACTCCTTCCATTGGGTATTTTGTTCCCCCTTTTAAGAAGGATCGAAGTCTTCCTTCTTCTTGAGTTTCTTGTGGTTTGTGGATTGTACTTTTTGTATTCCGATCTTCTGGGCTAATATCCACTTATCAGAGAGTGCATACCATGTGTGTTCTTTTGTGATTGGGTTACCTCACTCAGGATGATAATCTCCACATCCATCCATTTCCCTAAGAACTTCATAAATTCATTGTTTTTAATAGCTGAGTAGTACTCCATTGTGTAGATGTACCACATTTTCTGTATCCGTTCCTCTGTTGAGGGACATCTGGGTTGTTTCCAGTTTCTGGCTATTATAAATAATGAACATTGTGGAACATGTATCCTTATTACATATTTGAGCATCTTCTAGGTATATGCCCAGGAGCTGGGTGCTCAGGTAGGAATATGTCCAATTTCTGGAGAAACTGTCAAACTAATTTCCAGACTGCTTGTAACAGCTTGCAATCCTACCAGAAAAGAAGGGTGTTCCTCTTTCTCCACAACCTCTCCAGCATCTGCTGTAACCAGAGTTTTTGATCTTACCCATTCAGACTGCTGTGAGGTGGAATCTCAGAGTTGTTTTGATTTGCATTTCCCTGATGACTAAGGATGTTGAACATTTCTTTAGGTGTTTCTCAGCCATTTGGTGTTCATCAGTAGAGAATTCTTTGTTTAGCTCTATGCCCCATTTTTTAATAGGGTTATTTGGTTCTCTGGAGACTGACTTCTTGAGTTCTTTGTATACATTGGATATTAGCCCTCTATCAGATATAGGGTTGGTAAAGATCTTTTCCCAATTTGTTGGTTGCCATTTTGTCCCATTGACAGTGTCTTTTGCCTTACAGAAGCTTTGCAACTTTATGAGGTCCCATTTGTCAATTATTGATCTCAGAGCAGAAGCTATCGGGGTTCTCTTCAGGAAATTTTCCCCTGTGCCTATTTGCTCGAGGTTCTTCCCCACTTTACTTTCTATTAGTTTCAATGTATCTGGTTTGATGTGGAGGTCCCTGATCCACTTGGACTTGAGCTTTGTACAAGGCGAAAGGAATGGGTCAATTTGCATTTTTCTACATGTTGACCTCCAGTTGAGCCAGCACCATCTGTTGAAAATGCTGTCTTTTGTCCACTGTATGGTTTTAGCTCCTTTGTCAAAGATCAAGTGACTATAGGTGCATGGGTTTATTTCTGGGTCTTCAATTCTGCTCCATTGATCAATCTGCCTGTCACTGTACCAATACCATGCAGTTTTATCATGATTGCTCTGTAGTACAGCTTAAGGTCCTGGATTGTGATTCCACCAGAGGTTCCTTTATTGCTGAGAATAGATTTGGCTATCCTGGGTCTTTTGTTATTCCAGATGAATTTGCAAATTGCTCTTTCTAAGTCTGTGAAGAATTGAGTTGGAATTTTGATGGGGATTGCATTGAATCTGTAGATTGCCTTCGGTAAGATGGCCATTTTTACTATATTAATCCTGCCAATCCATGAGCATGGGAGATCTTTCCATCTTCTGAGATCTTCTTCGATTTCCTTCTTCAGAGACTTGAAGTTCTTGTCAAACAGATCTTTTACTTGCTTAGTTAGAGTTACACTGAGGTATATTATATTATTTGTAGCTATTGTGAAGGGTGTTGTTTCCTTAATTTCTTTCTCTGCCTGTTTATCCTTTGTGTAGCGGAAGGCCTCTGATTTGCTTGAGTTAATTTTATATCCAGCTACTTTG
>JADRCD010147640.1:0-10488 GCA_019843815.1 Montemys delectorum | reverse complement strand
AAAAAAAAAAAAAAAAAAAAAAAAAAAAAGCAAAACTAATCTGTATTGATAGATACAAACTTAAGACTGCCTGCCGGGAAGAGTTAGGATTATGAGCTGACTACAAAGGCATAATAAAGAATTCTATTGATGATTACAATATTCTGTGTAGTAATTATACAATGATATTGTCTTATCAAAACCCACGGGACTGCAGTTAAAGTAAATTAAACTTCCATTAAGCCCACTTTAAAAGTCAGTTAGGCCACACTAAATGGCAGCATTCTCCTCCAGGGTTTCCTGTAACCTTAGCTCAGGCTAAGGATCTTTGGATTAACGCCAGGCATATTCTGTTCCCATGGTCTTTGCTGAACTCTTTCCCATGACTCCCATCTTCCACTCAAATTCTCTAAATCTGTATGAACTTTTCTGGTACATTTCTTTCAAACGCCCCCAGCCAAGCTATTTAGAGTACGAGATAATGACCACCCACAGCTACTGACTACCAAATAGTAATGATCAAGCAGATTCGCCAATCAGTAGTCCCTTCATTAGGCTAAGTAGCTCTTTACAGAAACTACACCCCTTGTCTTTCTTTCTGAGACAGAGCCCTGGCTGGCCTGGAACTTGTTATGTACAGCAGGCTGACTTGAATTCAACAGAGATTTGCTTGCCCATGTGCCACCATGCTAGACAGAAACCTACTCTTAAATTAATATTTATATCTATTTTGTGTGTATGAGTGTTTTGCATATATATGTATGTGCACCATGTGTGTTTCTGATGTCCATGGAAGTCAGAAAAGTGTATGAAATCCCTTGCAACTGCAGTTAGGTTATCTGTGAGCCAGCATGTGTGTACTAGGAACTGAACCCAGGTCTTCTGAAAGAACAATAAGTGCTCTTGACAACTGAGCCATCTTTCTAGTTCCTTAAAATATTTGCATTAGTATTTTAGTATTTTGTGTGTGGGAGTTTTCCCTGCATGTATATGTGTGTGCCATGTAAGTGCTGTGCCTCCAGAGGCCAGAAGGCAGCACTGTATCCTCTGGAACCAGAGTTACAAACTGTTGTAAGCTCTCCTGTGGCTGCCAGAGCCCAGGTCCTTTCAAGAGCAGCCAGTGCTCTTAATCACTGAGCCAGCTCTCCAGGCCTGAAAAAAAAAACAATCCCTGAAGACGAAATGCTATTTAGGAAATTTGGCAATCCTTACCTACATCTAAATATATTCCAAACATAAACATTGCTACATTATAAAGATAAACATTTTAGTGATGAAAAATACATATTTACCACTAAATACACATACATAAGTCACTAGAGATATCATTGGAAGCATTTTATTTGAATTTCAGAGACAAAAGTTAAGCATATACTTCTTTATCACACCTCACAGGAGCTTCTTTATTAACCGTCTACCTCACTTCTGTAAACCCTTAATAGCAAAGAAAATCCTAATGTGAAACACAACAGAGCACTACAAGTTCATAGTTTAGGAAAATACCTAATAACCTCTTCATGTTAAAAGTGAAAAAATGTTTATTTATATATTTGTATAAATGTATACACATAAGTATGTATATGTGTGTATGTGTGTACATACAGGTACATGTACAGTATATGCATATATATACCTGTATATAAATACTGAGGTTGTATCCAGAATATAGATTATGTAACTTATATAGAGAGAATTTTATAACATTGAAAGTAGAAGACAGGGCTGGAGAGATGGCTCAGCAGTTAAGAGCACTGACTGCTCTGTCGAAGGCCTTGAGTTCAAATTCCAGCAATCACATGGTGGCTCACAACCATCTGTAATGAGATCCGAGGCCCTCTTCTGGTGCATCTGAAGACAGCTACAGTGTACTTACAATAATAAATAAATCTTTGGGGTGGAGCGAGAAGGGACTGAGCGAGAAGAGTTGACTGGAGTGAGCAGAGGTCCTAAAGACAATTCCCAACAACCAGATGAAGGCTCACAACCCATCTGCACAACTATAGTGTACTCATATACATAAAATAAATAAATAAACAAATCTTTTAAAAAAAGAAAGTAGAAGACAAAAAGTAATTTAAAAATAGGCAAAAGATACTTCACCAATAATAAAGACAAATGGACCGATAAAGATGTCTGGTATCAGCCGGGCTGTGGTGGCGCACGCCTTTAATCCCAGCACTTGGGAGGCAGAGGCAGGCGGATTTCTGAGTTCGAGGCCAGCCTGGTCTACAAAGCGAGCCCAGGACAGCCAGGGCTACACAGAGAAACCCTGTCTTGAAAAACCAAAAAAAAAAAAAAAAAAAAAAAAAAAATGTCTGGTATCACAAACCTAACTAAGAGAAATCAAAATGAAAGCCACATGAGCTACATCTACTAGAACTGCTACCTCTTGGGAGTGGGAAATAACACAACAGCATTTTAGAAGTAGATCATGCTTTAGACTAAATTAATTGCTTTTCATTTTAAAGATGAATAAAATGGTGAATAAAGTCTGAAAACCTTCAAGATCATATAATTAGATATTAGAAATACCAGCTCATTTAGTTAAACATCCTTCCTGGCTCATAGTACACAATACTGTAAAATGCTAGGACACTAGCTGTCTTTTCTTCTCTCTACACAAGTTGTCAGCAATGCCATCCCCCCCATACATCTATTTTAACAACAATGTTCCAATTTATTAGCAAATAAAATCTTAAAGGTCAATTTCTGGACAGACATGTTGGCGCATGCATATGATCCCAGCACTTGGTGGTCAGCTGCAGGAGATCACCACAAATTCAAGAACAGCTGCTTTATCTAACTGAGTTCCAGGCCACCCAGGGCTACATAGTTAGACTCCATCTCAATAAAGAAACAAATAAGTTTCTAAACCAGCATGTACTTCCACAATTTCGCTTTTCCATTAGCAACCATACACATATCTGTGTACACATTTTCAATAAAGGGCTTATTAGTGCTTCCGTCTCTTGCTTTTAAACCACACTGATGTAAATAGCAATCATGTAGTTCCTACCTCTTGAAGTCCTTTATGTCCTATGGATAGGAATTGATTCTAGGTTTGGTTAGGCTGTCTTATAGACCCCTCCCTTTCCCTTTTCTGTTTTTTTGGTTTTGGTTTTTTTTTGTTTGTTTGTTTTTTTGAGACAGGTTTCTCTGTGGTAGCTCTGGCTGTCCTGGAACTCACTCTGTAGACCAGGCTGGCTTCGAACTCAGAAATCCGCCTGCCTCTGCCTCCCAAGTGCTGGGACTAAAGGCGTGCACCACCACTGCCTGGCTCCCTTTCCCTTTTCTATGTACTGAGGATCAAACTCAGATCTTGACACATGCTAGGCAAATTCTTATCATTGAGTTACACTCTCAGCCCTCATCAATAAATCTTGCACTTGCTTACTAATTGCCATATTTCATCTGAATTGCTGAGTGCATTTAATATTTTTAAAGTAGAGTTTATTATTTTTAAATTTCCTCAAGGGAAAACATACTGTAAAAATTAATCGATCTATATTCCACTCATTGAAATTTATCATCAGAATTTACTTTTACATTTTTAACAACAGACAAATAATTACTACACTTTTTTCAAATTCCAAAAGATTTTTGTAATTATTTAAGTCTCCAGAAAAAAAGAAAATACAAAACAAAACAGAGGGCTAGAAACATAGCTGAGTTATAAAGCGCTTGCCTACTATGTTTATGTGAGGCCCTGGGTTTGATCCATAGGAATGCAAAGAAAAGAATGTTTTTTCAGTTGTATATGGGAGGCCAGGCATGATGGTGCATGCCTTTGATCCCAGCAATCTAGAGGCAGGCAAGTAGATCTCTGAGTTCAAAGCTAGCCTGATCTACATAGCTACATAGCCAGCTTCAGGCCAGTCATGACTACAGAGACTGTCTCAAAAAGCCAAAACAACAACAACAACAACAACAACAACAACAACAAAAACTTCTATAAATATAGCAGAACCTACAATTTAAATATATTTATATGGTAATTATGTCCTTCATTTTCATTAAAGTAGTTCCTTTAAGATCCAAAGATCCTGTTTTATAAAGATTTGACAAGCAATTCTAAGTTATCGAAAGTGTTAAATAATAATAAGCTGTGAATTTAATCCCCTGCACTACAAACACACACATGTGCACATACATACATGCATGCCATAAGGCATATACATCATTACTGTACATTATTACTGATGACCACCTTTCCTCAAATTAATGAGGATTACTGTGATTAGATGTAGCTGAATCACACATATATATTAATTTCTATAATACTCAAAATACCATACGCTGACAGACATAATGATATATGCCTTTAATCCCAGCACACAGGAGGCAGAAGTGATAGGATAGCTGTGTGTTTAAAGGCAGCTTATTCTACATAGGAAGTTTCAAGACGACCAGGACTACATAAGAGACACCCTGGCCCAAAACAAAACCAAAAAATACCATACACCAATCATGTATAGTCATCTTTACAGAAAGGCCCTTATAGACAAATCTGGAAATCCATATGGCCACAGACTTACTTCCAGTGGTTTACTAAGGTCTTGCACATACTAGTTAAGAACTCCTCTACTAAGCCACATCCTCAGCCCACACTTTGGTGCCTACAAGTTCCTAGTATATTCCAAGTTAAACATCTTTCACTGTTTCTCATGCCCTTTCTTCCTCAAGGTGTTCCATGTCTGTTTAAACAAGATGCCATCACTGGTATAAGTTACAGCTCTGTCAATTTTTAACTTGTTCTTTCGTGGACTACAGACTTCCCATTATTACAATCAAGCAAAATCAAATGCTCAAATATTACTTCAGCTATACAAATATAAAATCTATTTTATGCCAATTTGCAGGTAAGATTTGCTCAGTATTTAGTGATAGAGAAAACAATGATATGACCCAATAAGAGAAGATTTACCCTGCCATTGTGTGGTCACACAGCAGTGAAATGCACACACCCATTTCCTGCCCTGTACTATGCTGTGCTATATCATTCCCCACCTGTGGTCATTTCCCCACCACTGAAGGCAAGAGTTGAAGATATTCTCCAAAGATCAGAACATCATATAAAAGCCAAATGGTAGCAAGAAACATCGACCACAATGAAAAATTCAAAACTAAGGAGACCAGAGGTTAAAAATATAAACAAGACTCAGGTGTCCAGAGTAGAATAAGCCTTCAGATATGCAAGTGACACTTAGTATGATCAAGACTATAGTTAGCATTGGTTACACAGTAAAAGTAAAAACAATCTAAACCACATGTTTCTGTATGGACCTTAGTCTTCAGCAAGGAAGATACATTCGAACATTTCAAGATACAGGAGGGGGAGGAGGGAGGGGAGGAGAGAGAGGAAGAGAGAAAGCAAAAGAGAGAGAGAAGAAATGAAAATTGTATATGAACTTCTATGACAAGAAAAAAAAAACATAGAGCAGAAAGGAAAAAGGGAAGCTATGTCAACTGAGAAAAGCTCCAAAGCCTTTCTGTGAGTGAGTAGTTCTGTGTGATTATCAGGTAAACACTAAGCATGCACAAGATTTAGAAGGCACATGTAAATTAAGAGATATTAACTGAAAACTGTCAGGGTTAAATGTAGGAAGGGTGTTATGCAATGGCTCAGTACACAGTGCTTGCCACTAAGCCTGACACCCTGAGTTCAATCCCTGGACCCTCACACTGTGGAGAGAGAGAACCAACTCCCACAAACTGTACAGACTTCCACATATGTGCCACAGCAAGGACCCCAGACACGCTAAATAAACAAGCAAACAAATGTAATCTAAAGCTGTTTTACCTCGGTGAGGGCGACGTGGGTACTGGCAGGTTCAAGTGCCTCCTCACTCTCCTTATTCTAGGTCAGCCCTTTTTCCCAACTAAGTAGCAGTGGCCTCAGCCCCCCTCAGACTCTTGACTGAGATGGCAGAGCTCCATAAGGTCCCACCAGCTTTACTCACTGTCCTACTCTGGAAGTAAGATGCACACATGGCTGACTTCCTAGACTTCTTGGAAAGCTCTAACTTGTCCAGCCCACATCTGTGCCAAGAGGGCTACTCAGCAGGCTTTAAACTAATTCCCCATACTCTCTTCTTTCACTTTTACCTTACTTGTTGCTATTCTACATGCCTTTTCACAGGACCGAAGGATTCTGCTTTCTTTCTTTCTTTCTTTTTTTAAGATTTATTTTTATTTTACATTTATGATGTGTATATGAGTGCTTGCCTGCATGCTCCGGCCCCGCTCGCTCCGGCATTATACACTGTAGCTGTCTTCAGACGCACCAGAAGAGGGTGTCAGATCTCATTACGGGTGGTTGTGAGCCACCATGTGGTTGCTGGGATCCGAACTCAAGACCTTCGAAAGAGCAGTCGGTGCTCTTACATGTTGAGTTATCTCACCAGCTCCGATTCTGCTTTCCTAATGAGCCCTAACTGGTACAGTTATTGAGATCAAATGTGGTCTTACCTCTTGCCAAGAGGTAAAAGAATCAAATGACAAGAATCTGGAGTGAATTCTCCAATGTCACCAGATTCATGGTGTCATGTGTAGTAAACATTCTATTTTTTTATTTTTTTATTTTTTTGGTTTTTTGAGACAGGGTTTCTCTGTGTAGCCCTGGCTGTCCTGGAACTCACCCTATAGACTCGGCTGTCCTCGAACTCAGAAATCCGCCTGTCTCTGCCTCCCAAGTGATGGGATTAAAGGCGTGCGCCACCGCTGTCCAGCACAGTAAACATTCTCTATCCTCCTCAACAGTCACCTACAATGGAGGTTGTGTGATGAAGGCCTGCCTCACCACCCACTGTACTGGCAATGGGAGCAGTACAGAGCTTTCTGCTGATGGCTTCGAAGTAGCTACAAAACTCGGAGAAAGAATGACATCAAGGCTCTAAATTCATAGCCCAAGAGCCAAACAGAATCAGAAATTTCTATCACTGCCCTGGAACAAAACCACACTTCACTTAGCAAACTTGGCATTTATGAGAAACAAATCCACTCTGATCCTATGAGAGCCAGAAATAAAAGGCAAACTGAACTTAAAACCTTACAGGATCTCAGGATTATATTCTGCATACTTTTATAATCTCTGCATTTCAGTACATCAAAATGCCTTAAAAATTGTACTAGGCTGAATAGCTCCCAAAATACCACATTCTGGTCTGTGGAATCTATAACTTATTTTGTTACTCGGTGAAGGTTATAGAAAGAGTACCCTTTCTGTGTTCAAATACAGGTGAAATTCAGAGTCTTGAAACTAGGAATGATGATACAAGCCTATAATCCCAACATCTGGGCAGTGGACCCAGGAGAACCAGGAAGAATCCAAGGAATTCTCTGCTAGAGAGTGAATCTGAGGCCAGTCTAGGTTGCATGAGGCAACAACAACAAAAACAAACAACAACAAGAAATAAAAAATATTAAGATAAGCCAAGTGTGTGTGCCTATAGCCCAACATTTGACAAACAGAGGTAGGAGGATCACCTCCAGTTCAAGGCCAGCCAGGTCTATAGAGCTAATTTCATGCCTCCCACAGCTTCACAGGGAGACACCAACTCAAAAAAGAGTGGACATAAGAGAACGCATGAGGCTCTCGTATACAGCACAATGAAGTATACAGTACTGTTTGTGACTGTGCTTGTCTGCGTAGCCTTGGCTGTCCTGGAACTCATTTTGTACACCAAGCTGACCCTGCCTCTGCCTCAAGCGCAAGCCCCGCTGCCAGGACTGCCCTTCAGTACCATCTTTACTCCTAGACCCAGGGATGGAGCTGCTCTTCAGGAGCAGTGTGAAAGCAGTGGCCACATGCTTTCCATGAGTTCAAAGATAGATTTGGCCAGCCAGTGACTAGATGCAGTGTGATCTTCCTTTAGGTGGCAGGCTACACACAGAAGCTCTCCTCTTTGCTGCAGTAATATAAAATTTTATTTATTTTTCACATAAAAAAAGTAAAAACTGCCAGGCAGTCGTAACACATGCCATTAATCCCAGCAGAAGCTTTGTCTGAGTTTGAGGCCAGTCTGGTCTACAAAGTGAGTTCTACGACAGTCAGGGCTACCTGACTACATAGGTAGTCAGGGCTACACAGAGAAACCCTGTCTCAAAAGAGTGGTGGGGTGGGGGCTGGGGGGGGAAGAGACAGGTAAAAGTTGAGTCCTACAGCGCAATTTTCCCTACTTCCCAGGCGATGCACTCAGGGACAGTTTACAAATTCTAAAACAAGCTCCTTAGCTTCCACTGCCCAGCTGGATGGCTCTGGTAGTTTCATTAACACCGGCTGAAATGTACCTGATTCTCCCTTTCTGTGAGGGAGCCAGAATCTCCAGACTGAGAGCGGTAAAGAGGATGTGAAGTTCAGGTACAGCAACGAAAGGGTTGTTTTGTTTTGAGAAAAACTTTATTTTATTTTACTTTATCTCATTTTATTTTATTTATGTGTATAGTTGAATGTATGGCAATGTACCGTGTGAGTGCAGAAGTGTGGAGATCAGAAGAGGATCAGATCCCCTGTAACTCAAGTTACATTTTTGAGCTGTTATGTGGGTGGTGGCAACCAAAAGTGAATCCTCCACAAAAGCAGCAAGTGCTCTTAAGCACTAAGCCTTCTTTCCAGCCAAATCAATAAGTCTTTATCCAAGTGCCATTGAGAGAACCCCACAATTTAGTTGTGCTATCTAAGGAATGAGAAGACAGCTGAAGGCGGTTTAGCTGAAGGGTTGTCAGGGCAGAGGATCACTCCCGTCCCGGGATTTCTTGCCCACCCACCCAGTATATGTACACACTTCTGCCAGGCTATGAATTTAACAAAGTCTGCCCAGACAGAGAAGCCTTGGATCTGTAGAAAACACACTTCTCTGCTTACATCTTTTCTTTGAAATTTGCTGAGAGTAACTCTCAAGAGTAGCACTCCTCCAATGTATACACATGATGACCATATACAATGATGGATATATTAAGGAAACGATCTGATATACATAAAATCATTACATTGTATACCTTATATATACAATTTTTATTTGTTAATATAACTCAATAGAGCAAAAAAGCACCTTAGATGAAGAAAATAGCTGCATAGACATACATGTGGGCAAAATGACCTCTCCCACCACAATAATCTTCCAGTCTCAGAAGTTTACATACACTATAATCTGATGTGCTTAAACTCAATAAAATATAAATTACATTAATTATGCTTATCCAAGTCCTTCATCACACTGCCTGCTAACTGATATATACAGACAGGCTCAGACTCTTCCCACCCTAACTTACCCTCCATACAGCAGGTATCTTAAGAAAATACACATTTAATCACATTCTTTCCTTGTCTGTAAAGTACAGCTGTCACCTTTACCAAATGGAGGATACACAGCCCTTTATAATCTGGCCTTAAGCTTAAACTACAGCCTATCTCAAACCATTCATTGTTTCGTGTATTTTTTTTGAACAAATATTTGTCTCTATTAAAAAAAACCTTTCCTGGAAGGCTCAGGAAACTTCACTAGGAGAGAGAGGACAGTATTCCGAGTCCTGTAAGATATGTACACATAGAAATGGCAGTGTTTCTCCCCATTGACTTGGTAGGTCTGAGACTTGCTGCACACTACATATGTGCACTACACTAAAGTATCCTGTAGTCTTCTAGTGACCTCCCCCTCCCCCTACACTCTGTGCTTATCTTTGCAAGAGCACATTATGGACAACAACTTTTGAAGACACAATGTTAATCAGTTTCTCTAGTTGTTAGCCCAAAACTGTTTGCCAGCCATACAGAAAACACCATCTCAAAGGATACAAGCCAAACCAAACCAACCAACCAAACCATGATTAAGATGAGTGACGGGGTGTATCCTAGGTTAGGCAACATGGTCCAGATTTTCTTCTTTTCAGTGTTGTATTTCCCTGTATTGCCTCACAGCAGCACCTGCCAGATTAGGCAATTGCTCTGTGTTGGATTTACAAAAGGCTTGACAATAGATTAAAATCCTTAGCATTTAAATCCTCCAGAAAGAATGATCTCTTTGTGAATTACGTCTTTCTCAAGGGCTCTAGAGCTTTCAGAGTTCAGGGTGGTATACTTTTGGACAAGTCTTTCTATACATAGAAGACAGACAAGGGACAAAACTGGTCAGTCCTCACTTAAATTTTTCTAAAAACTACAACTTCATAAATTAAGTTAGAACCTTGAGCACCTATGATGTCAGGTTTCTTGCTAATCATTATGTACAGATTTTCTCATTTAAGTATGATTTAATTTGAAAAGAAGGTATCACTTCTTTTGCAGTTTTAAGATTCTGGGACTGGAGAGAGGGCTCAGTGACTAGGACACTGGTTGCTCTTGCAGAGGACCCAAGCTCAATTCCTACACCCACAACTCAAGTCTGTCAGTAACTCTAGTTCCATGGGATCTGATACTCTCTTTTAGCCTCTGAGGGCACTGTATGCTTGTCTTGCACAGGCATACAAGCTAGCAAAACACTCAGCCACACATAATACTAAAAAAAAAAAAAA
>JADRCD010147638.1:0-20364 GCA_019843815.1 Montemys delectorum | reverse complement strand
AGACCTGACCGTGCCTCTTGTCTATCAGCGATGAGAGGTATGGTGTGCAGATGCAGGTGAATTTATCACTGCTCCACAGAAAGAAGTGAGAGGGGCAGGCAGCTTAGCAGCCGAGGACGGAACAGAGAGGTGGGTCAGGCACAGAAAGTTGCCCTGGCTAAACAAAACAGACTGTTGGCAAGTCTGCTCAGAAGAGCACCTACACCTGATGCTCACTAGGATGTGGGGGCAGGGAGAGCCAGGCAGGTGTTGACAGGAACAGAGAACCTGGGATGCTGCCATTATGGAGTAGAGAGGCAGAGGCTCATGGTAGGGACTTAGTAAGGTGACCAAGCAGGTGAGAAACTGTGCCCAGGGTGATAAGACTTGTGTGTGTCGTCATGGGAAGCGTCTGTTCCCCTGAGTGATGTTTTCCCACTGAACTCCTGGGGCTCAGGCACAGCTTGAGGAAAACATGGAAAGCTGGGCTTTTGCCAGGTGTGCATGCTAAGGAAACAGGAGCGGGGGAAGAGTCCAGGGGAGACACCGCTGAAGGAAGGGGCTAAGGAAGAGTCAAAGGCCACATGGTACGACCTGGACAACCATCTCTGGCTTCCACTGACAATGACTCTGTGGAGCTAGCCACTACACCTGGCACACTAGGGTAGGGACACCTGTACAGATTCCCTGGCTCCGATGACATCAGCTAAGCCACTGCTTTCTTGGAACTCACGACATCCTCCCCCACACCCAGCCACTTCTTCCAGGACCTAAGGTCCCCTTTTATTCTTCCCTGTGACCCAAGATTCTCTAGGTCAGAGGGCAGCAAATGGAACCCAGAGGTCCAAGCCACACACAGCCTCTTCTTCTGCAGGCCAGGGTTTGCTAGGACACTGCCACCCATGCGAGTGGCTGTTTGTGACTTGCAACAGCCACCCAGGTCAACATGGACCTGCTAGAGGACGCCTCAAGGTCACTCCTCAATCTCACTCTGCCTCTTCTGCAACACCCCACAGTCCCACATGGTATTTCCTAACCTGGATACTGCTAGCTCCATTCTCAGAACTAAGACGTCCCGACGGTCCTCCTCTCCTCACTCAGCTCATGGGCTTATTTGCCTGTTTATATTGGAGACCCAGTTTCACTCTGTAGACCAGGCCTAGAACTCACAGAGATCCACCCAGCCTCTGACTCCTGAGTGCTGGGATTAAAGGCCTGCACCCACCATGCCCAAGTTTCATTTTAAACTTATTTTCATCATCATCACTAAAAAGTGGGAAAACCACTAAGGCATCTCTTCAAACACGATTTAAAAAAAAAGAAAGAAAAGTATTGTTTCATGCTAAGGGTATGAAACTGGTAGAATCCAGTCCACTCTCTCTTTGCGAAGAGCAAAATCCAAGCCAGGAAAGGTGGCACAGGCCCATTACTCCAGTACTCAGGAAGCTGAGGCAGGAGGATGAGATCAAAGACCACAATTCAAAACAAGCCATGATGCTAATTAACCATGTGGTGGGATGACGGAGCACCTGAGCTTAGCAGCACACAGGAAGAGCCAAGGACCGTGGGGGAGGGGCTGCTTCCTTCACTCTGAGACTGCAGTCTATCTCCTCCCTACCGTCAGCCCCCTCCCCTCCTTCAGACCACTGTCCCCCACAGTGGCAATCCTCTGTACACTCGCTGTGCACAAGAAAAGCCTTAGCACTCAGTTTTCGGCCACAGGAAATCAAGGGACAAAAAGATCCTGGAGCCAAGACAACAGAAGAGAGCCTCAATTTGGCCAAGGAAGCCATGGCTCTGAATTCTGGGAATAAGCTCAGAAGAATATAGGAAAAGACACCCAAGGCTCCCAGGAAGGGAGGGAGGCTCAAACTGCACAAGACCTAGTAGCGGACCCCAGAGGAGGCTCGACACAGAAGTTCTATTCATCACTGCCTTCATCACGAAAGGCTTTGAGGATCTTCATCAATCAAATCTGCCCTGAGGACCTTGGAGACCTGAGCGGACCGCCCTGTGTCCCAGTGAAGTGTGCCTTCAGTGAACACAACACACGCGGGTGACCAATACAAGGAGGCACCCGGATAACACCTTGCCTGGCCACAGCTCTACCCAAATCCATCCAAGGTAAGCCAAAAACTCCCCAAACCTTTGACTTCCCCCAAGTGACCAAGTATAATACAGAACCCCATGTGCCCACCAGGGGGCGACATACCAGAGCCTTGGTTGGAGCCTAAGACCATGGAGGAGGGCGTCTCTCTGGAGCCGGAAAGGTCCAGGGTCTAGAAATATAAACAAACAAAAAGATGAGACCATAGAACCCCAGGGAATCACAGGACGGCTTACCACTCCCCCCACCCTTAGAGGCCTCTACTTGGTGATCAGACAAGAACCAGGGCAGGTGGATGGCCACACACCTTTTGCACTTGCTAGATGCAAAGGCCAAAACAAAGCATTGGCGTGATCCCCCACTTATCCCTGTTGTCTCAGCTCCCACTACATTCACTACTTCCCCAGCTTCACTCTCAGACCTACCCAGTACTCTGCTGTGCAAAGGAGGTATATGTTGTTCAAAGTCTCTTTGTATTTCATGTAAGTCTTTTAACTAGGCAAAACTTGATACAGTCTTCACTGACCATCTAATGATTTGGGCTCTTGAGATACATACACAGCTACAAGTGCAAGCAAAGATCAGTAGCTGTGACCCTTCAGACGCCCCACAGGAAGCAAGCAGCTGCGAGCCCTATGGTGTGTGACAGCACTGGCCACATGTGGCCACTTAAATCCTAAGTAACTTTAAAATAAGCAGATCCTTGGTCACATCAACCACACTTCTACTCAGCGACGTGTGGCTGTGGCTTCCAGGGTTGCAGAAGAGACTGCTTTACCTCCTGAACTTTCTGGAACCCTACAGAGCAGCTGCAGGTCCCACATATATACCACCCCAGCTCTCCATGTTCTCACATGGCGGACACACTGGCCATAAAGAACCAATCCCAAACGGCGAGGGACATCCAGTAGTGTTAGATATAGAAAGGGTCCTCGGCACAAGGTGACTGTCAGCGTGGGGATTCTCACCGAGTTACTTTCCTTGCTCTTCTCCGCTGGCGCCTCTTTCTCTTTGGGGGCGCTGGCCGGTTCTGAAGGTGCTGACTGTGTGTTGGAGGAGCTGCCCTGCGATGACTTATTTCCTGTTTCTGTGCTTGCCTCCGCATCTGCTTCCTGCTGAGGGGCAGTAGCTGGGGACCAACGAGAACAAGGGAAGTCATGAGATGCTTCAAGCCATGTGCGAACATCCAGGAGCCCAGCTTTAAAACTGCTACCCCTTGAGGCCCGCACAGCTCAGTCCCAATCTGACCCCACCAGGCTCCATCCCTCTCAAACCCACCTAGAGATCTTGCACGGGCTTCCGACTCCAAAACCCAGAGCTCCAAACTTTATTAGAAAATAGACCTTTTAATATCTAGTAACTCAACCTTTTTTTTTGGGGGGGGGGAAGGGGGGCGGATTCGAGACAGGGTTTCTCTGTGTAGTCCTGGCTGTCCTGGAACTCACTCTATAGACCAGGCTGGCCTTGAACTCAGAAATCTGCCTGTCTCTGCAATTCAACTTTTATATCATTTTGCTGAGAGCATGTTCTCCAAGCAAAGGAAACTTGTGGGGAGAAGATGTGACCACTGAGGAAGCCTGTGGCCTTCCTCCACCAGGCTCAGATCTACCTCAGCCCAGCTGAGGCAGAGTGAGAGAGACTAGCATCCTCTGAGAGGGGCACAGAGCTTCTGAGTGAACACAACAGTGGGGAAGAGTTGGAGACAGAGACATCACCATACCACAAAGTCCAGCTTGTGACGTCAGAGACTAACTACACCGCAGAAGTACCCACACGGAGGCCTCCCCCTAATGAATGTCACCAAACACGGGGGCAAGTACCCCAGAGTCACTTAACCAAAACCTTAACTTCCCAAAGTAAAGCCACTGAAACTGCTAGCAGGTCATGTCTCCTGCTAGCATCCAAAAGGAGCTAATAGTTGTCCACGCAGTCTCAATAACCAACCAATTAGTCCCCAGCAAACACACACCACCTGTGCTCTCCACATTCTCAAATGTGGGGCACACTGGCCATAAAGAACCATTCCCCAGCCAGATAACCCCAGACTGCGCGAAACATCCAGGGGTATGCCTTCCTTAACTCCTCCTTTAACCTAAGAACTGGGATAGCATCCTGTTTGAGGCGATGCATCCTTATCACCTCAAAGAACAGGGGTTCTAGGGGCTGAGAGATGGCTCAGCAGTTAAGAGTGCTTTCACTGGCTGCTCTTCCAAAGGTCCCGAGTTCAATTCCCAGAAACTACATGGTGGCTCAAAATCATCTGTGATGAGATCTAGTGCCCTCTTCTGGCATTCATGCAGACAGAACACTGTATACACGATAAATCTTTAAAGAGAGGGGGAGGGAGGGAGGGAGAGAGAGGGGGAGAGAGAGAGGGAGGGAACACCAGTGCTAGATCACCAGCTCAAAAGCTCCTCAAAAGCTCCTCAAAAGCTCCGCTAATCTGGCTGTTGAAGGCTGTAGACATTGCCAGGTTTTGAGATTTAACTTCACACCTGCATCCCTTGTGTATGAGAGCAACAGTTGTTTGTGGACAGAAGTGGTAGGAGCCTGGGTAAGCATCCCTCAGCACCCCAGCCAGGAGGCCCCACCACGCAGCCCCCCAGGCAAGCGCCCAGACATTACCCGACTGGGTACAGGACTTCATGTGCTCGGGCCAGTGGGCCTGCTGACAGGGGTAGTCGCAGTAGCTGGTGTTCCAGCAGCAGTAGAAAATGGCCTCTTTCTTGCAGTTGGCACACCACTGCTTCTTCTTGGTCTCATCTACCGCCTGCTGCTTCTCCAGCTCCAGCTGCTTCTTCACCTCTGCGATGAGCCGATCCCGCTCCTGTTCCAGGCTCTGCCGCATCTCAGCCATGGTCAACTCTGGTGGAGGAGGAGGAGGGGGAGATCACAGACCCAGCACAGGACGCCGGGCATCAGACCCCTCGCTTCACACAGGCCCGACCGAAGTCTTGACTTGGAAAGGAGCCCTGCTAGCTCAGTGGCCCTGGGACAGTAACCAAGCTGGGACATTCACCACTCGAGTCTCGGAGCCTGCCATGGTGTCGGTGTCATGCCTAGTTAGGTAGGTGACAGCAGACCCCAGTGATGTCATCCCGAGTAACCCCAAATTGTAGGAATTCCACAAACCCTTCAAACAATCACAACCAATACTCAGCAGTCACTTTGGATTTTTTTTTCCTGTCAATCAAATACATACACAGCACCTACTGGGTGCGAACTTGCTCCTAAGCACTCTGTACTATAAGCCCCTTTGCACTCAAGGATAAGCGCTGCCATCCTGTTTCACAGCTGAGGAAACTGAGGCACACAGATGCTAAAGGCACTTCAGACAATTTTCTTAGAATCTTGTCTTGAGACACTGAATGAAACATCAGGTGATGCTGTGGCCGGTTGTTATGGTAATCGGGCAACTATCAAACCACTGATTCCTAAAAAAATTCCAGGCAGTCCACACATTTACAAGTGACCCTTACATTGAAATTAAATGGTTCCTCCAGTCCTCACAGCTCTTCCTGAATTAAAAAGACCAGCAAAGGGCCACCAATGTGGCTCAGCTGGTAAAGGTACTTGTGGCCAAGCCTTAGATCCTGAGTTCAATCTCCAGATCCCATGTAAAGGTGGTAAGTGAGAACACAGTTATCCTGAGAGGGGAAAATTGGGTACAGCCTGGTTTCAACCTGCTCACCTCTGGGCCCAGCCTCAGAGCAGCCAGAGGCTCTTCCCTTCCCGGGCCTTACCCAGGTTGTGCTTCATCTCAGCGAGCTCCTGCTGGTGCAGCCACTGCAGCTTCTCAATCTCAATCCTCAGCCTTCGAATCTGCAAAGAAAGCACAGGAGCCTGAGATGGGGAGAGCATAGGAACCTGAGACAGGGAGAGCACAGGAGCCTGAGACACTGCAAGCACAGGAGCCTGAGACACTGCGAGCACAGGAGCCTGGGACAGGGTGAGCACAGGAGCCTGAGACAGGGAGAGCACAGGAACCTGAGACACTGCGAGCACAGGAGCCTGAGATGCCACTAAGCTGGCTGCTACCTTGGGTCCCCAAGCTCTCTACCAGGCAGCCTAGCTCTGAGCCCACTACTCCAGAGCTCAGGATTGGGGATAGGGGGATTAACACACTCTCACTCACACACACTCTCTCATACACATACACTCATACTCTTTCATTCTCTCTCTCTCTCTCTCTCTCTCTCTCTCTCTCTCACACACACACACACACACACACACACACACACATCCTTGAGGACCATGACTCTGAAAACCAAGGCAAATGAGCCAGATTCTCCCCCACCCGGAAAAAATGCAGGAGGGAAAATCACAAAGACAAGAACGAAAGAATTTACATAGAAATAATACATCTAAAATTGAATTGGCACTTTGATTTTCATAAAAACAGAGCCATCAAGATGGATCCACTACCAAGGGTCCCTAGCACCAAGCCTGATGCCTGGGTTTGAGGGTAGGATGACAAGTTAACCCGAGAGAACTGACTCATCTAAACCGACTCCTAATCATCCAGCAACCCCCGCCCCGCCCCTACAGTCCCAGTGCCCCACGTGTACTTGTGTACTTCCTGACCTTCCAAATCCCTTATCTCTGAAGACCAAAGGGATCTTGGGGAGAGATTAACTTGGGGCCACTCATTTGGAAGGGAAAGGAAACCCAAACTCCCAAGCTGATTTCCAGCAAGGCAATCTGCCCACCCACAACAGTGATGATGCCCGCTGTCAGTCTGAGCTGTCACAAGTCCAGGGGTACAGACAACCAGTTGCTGCTCTACACCCTCAGCCTGCACAGGAAGCCCCAGGCCCAGGGGTCACCTGTGTCACAAGCCTGAGCAAATGAATGAGCAGGCATATGTGAACACAGAAGAGTCACAGCAAGGTTAGGGGGCCAGGGAAGGGGCGTAGACATCCTAGCATGGACTGACCCAAGGTTTCAGTGGAGACACATAAACCAGAACTTCACCACAAGACCTCCGAGTGAACAAACCGGCTGAGTACAGTGGTGCATGCCTTGTATCCCAGCTCTCAGGAAAGAGGCAAGCTCACTTGAACTCAGTGAGTTAAAGGACAGCCAAAGATGTATGGTGAGACCCTATCTCCCTGGCCCCCAGCTTTCCAAAAAAAAAAAAAAAAAAAAAAAAATCAAGTCAAGTCCACCTGGGACAGAGAGATTTCTACTTGTTGGTTGACACAGTGAGTGTAACCACAGAGGGTCATATTTATGAAGCACACGGGCACACACCCTTGCACATACTTGTGGGTTCTTAAAGCTCCACTAGTTTCTCCAGGGCCTCTCCGAAGCCTTTATCTTCACGAAGTCCTCTCTTATTATCTTAAGAAAACCCTGTCTCAAAAACTACTACTGTTTCTGCTTGGGCCTTCTGGCCAGCCTGAGAGAAATCCTGCCCTCTGCGTGTTGCCCTGGTGACTGACTACAGGCCACGGCTAGCACCACACTGTCCACACAGATACCAGCAGGTGGTCACTCTCTGAGTGGCCTCAGAAGGAAGGACAGGGGAGAAAGTGTGTGTGTGTGTGTGTGTGTGTGTGTGTGTGTCTGTCTGTCTGTCTGTCTGTCTTTGAACAAAAGAAAGCTTCATATCATACAAGAGGTGGCTTCGTAAGTAAATCGTTCAGCATTTTAACCACTGTCTTCAATCATCAAGCTGTGGTGCCTCCAGTATACAAATTCTTACACCAGAAGTGCTTATGTAAAATGGCCAGGAGAATGGAGAAGACTACGGCTCTGACTACACACACACAAACCAAAGGTGTCCTGCCTCACTGTGATCTAACAGGATAAAGGCAGGAGGCCAGTCTCGCCAACACCCACTTAATGAAACCCAACTCACTTGACAAAACTCCACCCCTCCATGAAACTCCACCCATGCTCACAGCTGGAACCAGCCCAATTCGGGGAGCCAGGGCCCAAGGGGCTTCCAGCCCAGCTCCCCGTGGCCCAGGCTCGAGCCCTAACCGCCGGGTATTCCCCGATTCCGCTGACCTCAGCTATGGTGCTCCCAGTGGTGTTCTTGGAGAGGTCATTGTAGATTTCCGTCATGGTCCCCTTTATGGCATCCATCATCTAGCAAGATAAAAACACTTCAGTAAGTGATACAAACGTAACCAAACACAGTGAAGTGTCTAATGGTGTTGCTCCCAGACCCTGGGTGCTTCAGGCTGTCAGATGGCTGACAAGAGTAGGGAGGGGCTGCTCCTAGTAACCAAGGGTAGAAGCCAGCGAGGCCAGTAAAGGATCTACAGTACACAGGCCAGCCCCTCGCTGAGCTGAGAAACCAGGAGACCAACCTCTACCCCCATTGAGCCTGTTGAGCCAACACAGAGGCAGGTGAATCTCTGAGTTCAAGGCCAGCCTGGTCTACAGAGCCAGTTCCAGGACAGGCAGGGCTACAGAGAGAAACTCTGTCTCAAAACAAACAAACAAAACAAAAAAATATATAGTTTTGTTTGTTTGTTGGGTTTTTTGTTTTGTTATTTGTTTGTAAGTCCAGACTTTGAGGTTCTACCTTACCATGTAGCTGGTGACTGAGTGTCTAACCCTTGACCCCTGACCTCACCCAGTTTTTAAGTTCAATGGTAGGGCTGGAGTCCAGATATTCATTTGTGCTAGGCAAGCCCTGTACCAACTGAGCTGCATGCCAGCCCACCAAAATAAACTGGGGGGTGGGAGGGTACATTCCGAGACAGGGTTTCTCTATGTAGCCCTGACTGTCCTGGAACTCACTCTATAGACCAGGCTGGCCTTGAACTCAGAGATCCTTTTGCCTCTGCTTCCAAGCAGAATTAAAGGCATGTTGGGAATAGTTTGTATGTATGTATGCAAATGCCTTATAGCTTGAGCGGAGGTCAGAGGATAACTCTGTGGATCTGGTTCTCGCCTCCCGCCATTACATGAGTTCCAGGGAACAAACTCAGGTCCCTAGATCTGGAGGTTTGAAGTTGCTTGGCCCATGGAATGGCCTAGTTAGAGTTAGGTTTGGCCTTATTAGAGGAAGTGTGTCAGGGAGTGGGCTTTGAGACCCTCCTCCTAGATAGAAGAGAGTCTCCTGCTGCTGCCTTCGATCAAGATGCAGAACTTTCAGCTCCTTCTCCAGCACCATGTTTGCCTGCATGCCTTGACACTTTCACCACAATCTCCTCTTTTCCAGCTCTCACCTTTACCTATAGTGCCATCTCCCTGAACTTCCCTGCCCCATGCATATGTGTGTTGTGTGCACGTGTGACTGTGTGTGCACATGTGGATGCCAAGGCTTTACTTCCTCAGTCCCTCTCCACCTTCTCCACTGAGGCCATGGTCTCACAACAGAGCTTGCATCCAGCTTAGCTCAGGGGATTCTGCCTCGGGTCTGGAGTGCCAGAATTAGAGACGGGGTCATAAAGCCAGTCGTAGTAAGTGCTTCCTCCTGGGAGCCATCTCCTCTAGTCTTACAATTCTCTCTTCACCAAAGAGTGGACAGGCTTGTGTCTTGTGTGTGTGCTGTGTGGATTCTCTAGGTTTCATGTGGCTCTGTCACAAGTTCTAGGTAACCGCGACATATACAAAGAAGAAATTAAAAGGAAATGAGCAAGAAACAGTTACCACAGAATATAAAGCTTAGATTTCTTTCACCATCCAGAATTTTACATTTCTTTTTCTTTTTCTTTTTTTTTTTTTTTTTTTGGTTTTTCGAGACAGGGTTTCTCTGTGTAGCCCTGGCTGTCCTGGAACTCACTCTGTAGACCAGGCTGGCCTCGAACTCAGAAATCCACCTGCCTCTGCCTCCCAAGTGCTGGGATTAAAGGCGTGCACCACCACCACCACCTGGCAAAGTAACTTCTAACATAAAACTTATTAATTCCAGCTGGAGAGATGTTTCAGCAATGAAGAACACCAGCTGCTCTTCTAAAGGACCTGGGTTCAATTCCCAGCACTCACATGGTAGCTCACACTGTCTGAACTCCAGTTTTAGAGAATCAACACCCTCATACATGCACGCAAAACACTAATGCACATAAAGTAAAAGTAAATTTTAACTTTTTTTAATTAAAAAAAAAAAAAAAAACTTTTAATACCAATCAGTGGGCTCAGAAATGGCTCAGTGGTTAAGAGCTCTAGCTGCTCTTTCAGAGGACCTGGGTGCAGTCCTGTGCACCTACATGGTGGCTTACAACCATCTATAACTCAAGAGATCTGACTCCTTCCTCAGGCCTCTGAAGAAAAGAAGCATATGCTATAATATGCTGAACCCTGACACCAACCCTCACCCTAACTCTGTCTAACCCCAACCCTGACCCAGACCCTGCATGCAGGTAAAATACCCATACATATAAAAATATATTAGCGGGGCAGTGGTGGCGCACACCTTTAATCCCAGCTCTTGGGAGGCAGAGGCAGGTGGATTTCTGAGTTCGAGGCCAGCCTGGTCTACAGAGTGAGTTCCAGGACAGCCAGGGCTACAAGAGAAACCCTGTTTCGAAAAACCCTGTTTCAAAAAACCAAATAAATAAATAAATAAATAAAAATTCCAAGCTGGGTGGAGTGACTCATACTTATAATCCAGCACTCAGGAGGCCAGGTTGAGAGGATTAAAGGCCAGGCTGGACTATACAGCAGCTTTTGACACAGAGTTAAGTAAACCAAAAAAAAAAAAAAGAGGGGGTGGGGGAGACAACCCTCTTCCCCACCCCTCTCACCTGTGCCCTCATAGCTTGAACTGCTGTTTTTAAATCACTGAACACTCCTCATTGGCTCATTAGTAAAAGATAGATTGCTCTTGCTCACACAGCAATTTACTAAATAGGAAAGTGTTTCTCATTAGCTAGTAAATTACTGGCAGTGATGAGCCCAGTAAGCAGGCAACTAGCTCACACACACTAAGTTCACGGTGATGGACTCAGTACCTCCACTCAGCACCAAGCACCTTCTACCCGGGCCTCATGCCCCTCGTTAGGGGTGAGTCAACAGCCAAAGGAGCCCCGGGAGTCATTACCACATCTCTACTGACACCTACAAGACACAGCGGAGGTCTCCACAACACCAGGGTGCATGTTTTCTTCAACCATGGTCATACAAGGACTTGCCCGACTAAGAGAGTCCGCCAAGTTCACACACAGGAGGCCATCCTGCCTGCCAGGCCACCAGCAGGCACTGAGCCCAACAGAGTGGATGACCTAAGGAGGGAGCCAGCCCTTCTCGGTCCCTGGCATCTGACCTTGCTGGTGTCACAAGAACTCTCTCATGACAATTCAGCATCCCTCCTCCCTGCACACCAAACAGACCTGGGTTCACTTCTCTCCAAGAGAAATCAAGCAACACCAGTCCATAGCTTTCTACTAGCTAACTTGCTGGATGGCAGTGGCACGCGACTTTAATCCCAGTACTCAGGAGGCAGAGGCAGGCCAGCTCCGGTCTACCAGGACAGCCAGGTGGGGGAGGGTAGCCACACACCTGCATCTCAGTTCTTCAAGGCCAGCCTAGACTACAGAAAAGACCCTGCCTCAGAATAAAACAGAATCTTGCTGGAGACACAACTCAGTGTTACTGAGTTTGTGTAGCATCTTCCAAACCCTGGGTTAGCCAAGAAAAAAGTAAGACATGATGAAACTAACTCAAGACATGAATGCAAATTACCCTTGGAAAGCCAGCAACTTAGCCTTTTGTTTGTTTGTTTGTTTGTTTGTTTACAAACTACCAAGCCAGGGCCCCAACCACCCCGGCCCAGCCGCAGCACCAACCCACTTACTTTGCTGGTATACTTGGCAATGTCTGCTGCCACATCTGCTGAGGCAGTGGCGATGGGAAGGTCGGCATTGATTGCGGATGCCAGAGTGCTTGCAGAGCCCGAACTGCTGACCAGGGCTGCCGGCTGTGTGCTGGTCACCAGTGTGATGGTGGACGTGGATGGGCTCTGGGTGACCTCCTTCTGCTGGACAGCTAAGAAAGCAAAGGGTCTGGTCACTCCACCCATCCGGAAAAGCACTTCCCAGCACACAGCTGGGAGGAGGGGGGGAAGTCTTCTCATAGCCCTAGCCAGCTTTTGAACCATGCACGAATGCCAGCGTCTCACCTGGCCCAAGCTCGAGCCAGGTTCCTCTGAGCTCTCCTCGACTAGGTGGCCAACGAAGACCTGAGCAAACGCAACAGCTCCAAGAGCTCAAGGCTGGACAGTTTAGGAGACTTCATCTAGCCTTGAAGCACTAGACTGCCAGAAGGACTTAACAGCTGGATGCAGCCAACATCTGAAGACATGAGACGGCTACCTTTCCCTCTCTATATGAGACGACAGGACGGCAAGAGCTTGTCCGATCAGTGGCAAACCCGGACAGCTTCATAAACAGACCCTCTGCTTTCATTACAAGGTCTGAGCCACCCTTTCTACCTTTGAAAATGCCAGCCAGCCGTGCACCAATCACCCTGGACCCCCTTCCTCAGGTTCGGCAGACCCAGTGTCCTACTAGTTAAAACCACTACCTGCCTGAAGTGAGTAAGAGTCCATCACTCATTAAAATCTCAGTCCTTGACATTTTTGGTGTTTGCAGTGTTGGGAACTGGACCCCGGCTTTGTGCATGCTGGGCAAGCATTCTACAACCGAACTATACCCATGACCCAACAACTTTAGAAGTCCAACAGCACAGTGCTCATTAAAATCAACACCTATCATTTTAATTGGTGGCAAAACAGTGCCACACTCATTGAAGTCGGTCCTTGCCACGGCAGCTAGAAGGGCAATGTGCTATGAAGGGAGGAAAACCAACGCTTGGCCATTTTAGTGAGCCTCTACTGATCAAAGTCTGACCCAGCAGGCTATAAGGCATGCCGATGCAGTGCCACTGCTTGAAGTCTGTTCCAGATGCTTTACTGATTAATTGAAATAAGCCTTACAATCTGACACAGGACTATCTGGAAGCTGAGGACCCTACTGCCACCAGGTCTGGGTATTGCAGCCCACCTACCCTATGTGCAGGGGACAGCTTTGTATGGGAACGGAATCCAACAAGGGGTTGCCCTAATCCCAATTCCACTGCAATAGCTGCATCAACTGAGCTCACTCTCGACCTGTCCAGCTTTTCAGGCCTTCTCCGGCCACCTGGCCTTGAGTCCCTGTAGGGGTCCCTGGGACTGGCCTGTTACCTCACTGGGATGAGCTCTGATGGCAAGAACATGGGGAGGACAGTGCAGGTGTGGAGGAAACTCCTTTGCCCCAAGAAACCAGACCCGGATTAGTCTTCCAGAACCTGAGCCCGCTGGTTTCAGACAACTAGGCGGAGCCATCAGCTGCAGGACAGAGATGGGCCTCCAGCCTTGAGTCCTCCAAGACTGGCTCATCTTGGCGAGGGCTTGGAAGGAAACTGTTGCCCCTAACGATTCCTCACACTCTAAAGACTTCCCCACAAAATACCAGGAGGTCCCAGATGCTCACAAGCCGGACTCCACAAAGACATATTCATTGCAGCACATCTTACAGTAGGAAAAAAAAAAATGAGAGCATCCTCAGGGCCCACCAGCAGGGCAGCACCTTAAATGAACGAGGAAATACTACGCAGCAGTCCAAAAGGATAAGACACAGACAGACCTCTAAAACATGCTGATGGGTGGGAGGGAGGGGGAAAAAAAAAATCAAGAATGGTACCATTTTTGCTTAAAAAAAAAAAAAGAAAAAAAGAAAAGAAAAAAGGCAATATTTTATGGTATAATATTGTATGGTATAAAAACAAACGTATACACATGCACTGGGAGAGGCATCAGGACAACGAATGATTGTCACAGAAGGGTGGACAATGACATGGACAGCAAATGGGCCCACATTTAGCATTCGAAATTCTACACACATATCCTGTCCCTTCTGTAAGAAGGAAACACGCATCACTTATAAAACGGGAGAAAAAAGATCTTAAAAAACAAAAAATCAGGTAAACAGCAATAGCAAGCCAGTTTTTAAAACTAATTCCATATGGGATGGTAAGGCCTGCGATGACCATGATACACAGGGATGTAGGGGAAAAATTAAACAGGGGTGGCCTTTCTCCTGTTGGTGTGGCAAAAAGGGGTTGGGCGCCACAGAGAACAGAAGGGGGCGAGGTACCTTTCACGGCCTGTCTGGTCTGATATCTCGTCCCCTGGGAAGACTGAGGCTGCTGCTGCTGGCTCTGCTGCTGGCTCTGCTGCTGCTGTTGCTGCTGCTGCTGGCGCTGTATCTTCTGCATGTGCCACTTTTGGGAGGACGTTTGAAACTTACTTGATGCGTTCCACACGACCCGCTGCACGGCTGGGACAGTCTCCTTCGGTAACAGGGGCCTCTGCTTCTTCACTGGGCTTCCTGTGACGGCGGTGGCCGGCGCTGTGACCGTGACGGTCGACATGGTGCTGGTGGTGGCCGCCGCGGTGACCCCAGCCGCAGGTGCTTGCGTGGCTGAGCGGGTGAGTACCGGGGTCTCTGGGGGAGACTGGTTGCCTGCCGAAGTGGACGGTGGCGGTTTACCTATGGCTACAGCCAGGCAGGGTGGAAACAAGCAGAAACTGGATTGGATTCCTGAGCAGGGACTTCACACAGCAGGCCAGTTCTAGGTCAAACCCAGCAGAGGTTGAAGGAATTCAGAGAGCCCCTGGAGCCCCAAGGACAAGCATAGCCTCTTCGAAAGCTGTGAATTATGCCTTACTGAGCGCACTCGCACATCCCAGATCTCGAAGTCACAAGCCTTCTGGGGGAGGAAAAGCTGAGCAGCCATTAACTACTGGCTCAAGCTGTGGGTAATGCAGACAGCCCAACAGCAGCCCCTCCTGAGGAGGAGCCTTGGCTAGAAAAGCAACAGGGCGGGTGAGGCCCTGGCTGTTTAAGGTGTGCACACCAAATCTACTCTCCCCCTAGACAAAGCCACAGGGAAGGGCGGCCTAGACATTTAACAAAGGAATTCAGCCTCAGGCCAGAGAACCTTCCCCCAACACATTCAACCTGACTTCCTCCCAGGCTACCTGGCCTTCTGGCTGTTTCTGCACAGTCTTTCATGGACACTGGATTTCCTATCCTGTAATGAACAAGTTTAAGCCCTTTTTTTTCCCTAGCCAGGCTTTCTCTGTGTAGCCCTGGCTGTCCTGGAACTCACTCTGTACACCAGGTTGGCCTTGAACTCAGAGATCTGCCTGCCTCTGCCTCCTAAGTGCTGGGATCAAAGGCGTGCGCCACCACCACCCAGCTTAAAGTTTTCTTAAAAGCGTTTAGTGGCTGGGGATGTAGCTCATGGGCACTAGCCTTCTGCATTTACCTGGGCTTAAGTTTGGGGGTGGGAGGGTTGGGGGCAGGACGGGAAGTCAGTGAAGAAGCTTCGCAGTGTATTGAACCCACTTCTATAGGGGAGATGGCAGCAGCTGCAGAGGTGCCAGCTTGCACTGCACCCCATTCAGGGAGCTCAGAAAACACACACCAAACCTGGCTACAAGGGAGGCTTTGCCATCATGGACCACATTCCTTGGCATTACATGAGGATGACGCTTGTCCTTCCTCATAGATTCAGATCACCGAGAAAAACACCTGAAAATTCCGGATAAAATCTTGAGCAAGCTTTGAGTTACAAGAAGCCAAGGAGAATGGAAGAGAAGAGCTGCTGCCTCCTCTGAGGCGAAGGTCTCCAGGCTGGTGAGTACCCCCACTCCTGTGGAGACCAGAGTTCAGTCAAGCTAGTGAGAAAGCTACAGGGAGGAAGGACTGGCTGATTCCCTCGACCGGCCTGACATACGCCAGACCCTGTCTGCCCTGGGTACAGAAGCAACTCTGAACTTGCCCATTCTACCAGCTAGGTAGGTGTGCCTAGCAGGGTTCCAACGGGCAGCAGCAGCTGGGCCAGCTTTGCTGCCGGTGACATAAACGTCATTATCACTGAGGACTAACCAGCCAGGCTCACTTTTAGGGCCTCAAAGGGGTTCTGCTCTCCTCACTGGCTCTGTGAGGTGTGCCTACTTGTCGCTGATCTTTTTCCAACTGATGAGAGTAGCAGAAACTAATGTTCCAGCCAGGCCAGGTAGGCCTTGTTAATTACCAGAGTATGGAAATTTCTTCAGTAGGATGAATTCCAGAAATTTCTTCACTGATTTCTTCCAGGGAAGAATTCTGGGGTTTAGGGAGGGGTGATCCGAAAGCACCAGGAAATTCTACAGTCTTAGAAAACTCTGAGCAATCATTCTAAGGAAATGCAGATTACCTACTAGCCCCCATTAAATTTCTAAACTGGAGGTCAAGTTTTGCATTTGTAAGAACTAACCGTCCAGATGGGAACACCCACAGTGAAGGGTGGTCCTAAAGGCTTTGTCTACCGCAGCACTGGAGCTGGGTAGCTGCACTCTACAACGCCCTTCCCTTCTGGATGGACCAGAGGAAACCTGGCTGTAGAGATTCTAGGTGCGGCACCTCTGAGAAAGACCATCCACCCACCCACCTACCCACCATGGAGGAGCATCTAGGGGACTCTGGTTTACAGAAGTAAGTTTTGCTCAGACCTTGGGAAACTGCTGATTGTGTTATGTTCTAGAATCATCTTTAACTCAATCTACCACTGACTGGGGGTTTTCTGGATCTCGGCTGTTTCCTTTGGGTATCACATCCAGGAACAGCTCTGCCAGAATCCTAATCGTTTCTTTTTTTTTTTTTTTTTTTTTTTTTTTTTTGGTTTTTCAAGACAGGGTTTCTCTGTATAGCCTTGGCTGTTCTGGAACTCACTCCGTAGACCAGGCTGGCCTCGAACTCAGACTCAGAAATCTGCCTGCCTCTGCCTCCCAAGTGCTGGGATTAAAGGTGTGCACCACCACTGCCTGGCCTAATCGTTTCTTAAAAACCATGAGATCCAATTTCCGTGGATCTTTCTGCTTTCACTGATAAGAAGCTCACAACCAAAATGAAAGCTCTTATTCACGCGTCCCTCTTCCGCCCAAAGTCAGGGAGGGCACGTTTTTTTGTGTGGCCTGTTTTGTTTGAGACAGAGTCTGATATAGCCGAGGCTAGCCTTGAACTCTTTATTCCTCTATCACCAAGTGCCTACCCATCCTAGCCTTTCCCCAAGCCGGGGCGGAAGGCAAATCGATCAAAAGGTTGATTTCAAGGCTGGAAGGTCCCTCAGGGGGCAGAGGAGCTTGCCACCAACGATGCTGCATATGGTGGAGAGAGACCTGACTCATAGTTGTTCTCTGACCTATACATACACACATACCATTTTTTTAAAGCCTGTTTCAGAAAGAATAGGAGGTTCCGAGTGTCACAGGAGTAGAGTCCCGCAGTCCTACATGGATGAAAAGTTAGGCCTAACCAGCAGGCTCTCTACCCTAGACAGACTTAAGCACACTTCCTCACCTCCCCCATCACAGGGGCCTCGTTCCCTTGTTTTCCCTCACAGGAATCTGTCTTTATTAAGAACCGGAGATTCCAGACCACCCACGTAGGCATCTCCCAGGGGAAAAAGGCTCTCAAGGCCCAGCAAGGACTTGCTTTAAGTCTGCCGCAGCAGCAATGCAGTGGGCACCGATTCCCGCCTTATTCCTGGCTAGAATGAGAGATTAGCTCCTATCAATCAGAAACATGGCACACTCAAAAAACAAAACAAAACAAAACATTGAAACCTGGCTGTCCATCACCAAATACATCCTGTACCTAAGAGACATCACCACTCCACCCTCCATGGACCACTCAGGATCTTGCATGTTGCAGGATGCTACTAGCATCCTCCAGCAACCCACCTGCCCTGCCAAAATCTTGCTGTGACTCGGTTAGGGGAAGGACATTCTTCGCCCAGGCTCTTCCAGCAAGGTTCCCAGCATGCCGCACCTCCCAATAAGCACCAAGCCTGGTAGGTTTTGCCCACTATGGGGGAGACATGTTTGGTGGACGGGTGCTCTCGCCATCTAGTGGCTAGAGGTCAGTGTTGCACCTCCACCACCTCCACTGGAAGGAGCAAAGAATGACAGGGACTCCCAGGGCCCAGATACCTCAATGCACATAGAACAGACTTGCCGTATCCAGTAGGTGCTCAATGAGGTCTCTTTCCATTCTCAGTGGTAGCACAATTCCTAACGGATGATCCTGCCTAGTTGTGAGGCCCTGGATCACCAGCACTTATAGTGGTAAATAACTCTAATCCTACGGCACGGGAGGTGGAGGCAGGGGGATCTGAGCTCACGGTTATCTTTGGCTATGTAATTCAAGGCCAAACTGAGCCATATGAAACCTTAGGTGAGCAGACCTAAGGCTAATGTGAACTTCACAGGAAACAGGTACACTGACCTGTGGGATGTATTTTTCTGTCTTACCGTGTTGAGGATCAGGTAGGACCATATACGGATCACGGCTGTTTGTACCTTGTGACACTCCCTGTCATGGTGGTAGAGTGCTCATCTACCTTTCACGAGGGCTGGGGGCTTGACCCTCGATGTCAAACCACAGTCTAAGCCTATGTGACTTACCATCTTGCTTAGGCGATGGCACCTTGGGCTCTTTTTTGTTTTTTCGACCCTCTCGCCCTGAAGGATCTTCTCCTAAGTCTATGACAAGTTCGCTCTCTGAGTCCGAATCCAAGCCCAAGTGTACGGTGGGAGAATCTGTTTCATCCTTCCCCTTCAGCTTGTCCTTTGTGGGATGAGGTGATGGCTTTGCTTTCTCTACAAAGTCCTTCTCAGGCTCGGGGCTGGCCTTATCTTTGGCCGGTGTGGGGTCCGCCTTCTCACCAACCGGCGAGTTACTCTTCACTTCCTCTTTGACCTCTACCTGGTTTGTGGGCTTGGGCTTCCTTTTGATGGCAGGGGCCTCTTTGTCCACCCGACTCCCCTCTTTGTCCTCGGGGTCCTCTGGCTCATTCTTGGGCTTCTGTTCGTCATCGCTGACGTACTCGCTGTCGCTGCTCTCTGACTTTTCAGAATCCTCAGAATCGCTGTGCTCCACGGCCGTGTAAACATCTTCTGAGATCTCATTTATGCCTAAGATCAAAACGGAAAAAAAAAAGAGAGAAATCAGCACAGCTTAGCTTCACAGCCAAGACAGGTGGGAACCTTGCACCATGTTGGCAGGAACAGCAAGGCAGAGGACTTTAGGGTGATCAAGATCCAAAGAAGACAAAGGACTTGCATGCAGGCTGTCAGTTTTAATACACAGCTAACTCTTTGAGGCTGATAACGGATGGGGCAGGAAGGTGGTGGTGGGGGACATTAAAATAGAGACCCGGAGAAGACAAGTGTCTAGGCACAAACCAGCTGGGACCCAAACAAGGCTGGGCTTCCCCAAGTGTAAAGAGACAACTCCAGAAGGCCAGAGTCTTGGTGGAGTGCACAAATGTGTGTGCCCACAGGGTGGGTGGTGGTGCCACCCAGCACGTCTGCCTTCACACTTCCAGCCTGGCAGCGCTGGCCAATTACCTGAACACATTGTCTTTTTGCCTTTTAAAAAAAAAAAAACACTAGAATTCTCTCCTGAACTCACAAATGAAGAACTTCCACGTAGGGATCAAGGCAGGGGTGTCTATTCAAAGAGCAGAGGAGCTGGAAAACTGGGGCGCTGGCCTATAAGTAGCAAGCAGCAGGTGGGTGAGGGGGGAACTGCCAAAGCCCCCTTAAGTGGAGGCTGGTCTCTAGGTAACCTGGTGCCAAGCTGGCTTCCCTGTGCTGCTCAAGCTTATGGGAATGCACTGTCCTTCTCGTGAAGGGGACGAGATGAAACCACACCTGTATATGTCCATCAAAGAATACAGGCACAGGGCAGTACGTGTCATGCACACGTAATAATCCATCCCCAGAAGAATGCAAAAACCAACGGCCAAGTCTCTGCCATGATCTGGACGCATCAAAGAGAAGAAACTCAGGAAGGACAAGAGCCATGCAGAGCCAAGGCACAAGCAGTTGGCAGCAGGTGGCTGGGGAACTGTCTCTGCCTCGCCCAGGGCCCAGCAAACATGAGGTCTTTAATGACGGCACAGTTAGAGCTCTGTACTACTGGTAGGTGAGCATTGGGAGAGGCAGAACTGTTATCTGGGGGGACCTCGGGCAAGTGGCCAGCTCGGTAAGCCTCATAGTTTTCATCCGTTAAAACGGAGCTAAGGGCTATTATATGACACCCTGAATAACACAGACACAGGGCTCAGCAGAACTTGGTGGGCCTGGGGCAAGGCAAACAAAGTAAGGAAATTCTTTCCTAGCAATAAGAGCTCCGTGGAAGGCCGCAAGGGAGGCCCCAGAATAGCCCTGCAATCCCTGCCTCTCAACATCCTGGTGGGACAGGGACCCTACCAAGGAGAACCAT
>JADRCD010147635.1:0-11962 GCA_019843815.1 Montemys delectorum | reverse complement strand
ACAGTTCTCTAAGTTTATTTTATAACAAACATCTAAGGAATCAATCTTTTGTTTAGTTGCTAATGTGGTTAATTCTCTTAAAAGGCCAATAGAAGTAATCAGAGCATTTAGAAAATATGCTTAAAACAAAACATAAAGCTGGAAGTTTAGCTTGATAGTAGAACATGTGAACATGCTAGATACCTAGCACATGTGAAGCTCGATGTTCAATTTCGTGCATAGAAAACTGGAATTAAATAAAAAATAAATTAAAAATGTATAAATTTACATGGTTTATGATTGGTATAATGCTTTCCCCCAAATTTTGAGCTTTGATGATTTTTCCTTAATTTTTGAAAGATAAATTTCAATTGATCCAATGGTAAGAAATGCCCTTGTCTAGCAGCATGTTTCTTTGCTCTGTGTCTTCAACCACTAGTTACTATGCAGATTATAAAGATTGGGTGATATTCTTAAAAGTAGCATTTCTAAAGAAACTAGAACATTTATGAAACTATTTCAACTGTGTGAGTTTGCTAGAGATGGAGGCAGGAAGAAAGGCGCAAGGACTGAGGGGCAGTAGAGGGAGGCACATTTCCAAGCTACACCCTTAGAGTCAAGATTGCTTACATTTTCCTAACATTTTTAATGGTTGCTCAAGCTCTGAGAATGCACCCACACAAGAGGCTTCAGCTAACGTGTATGTATTTTGAGCACTTCCCTCTCTCAACCCTCTAGTTTAATTTCCTTCCTTCAGATAAGATGAATTGGAGCATGACTCAGGTCATAGCTCAATGCTGATGCATGGCTTCCAGATAAAATTCCCAGCCAGGAGAATCTGCTAGTGTAAAGATTAAATCAGGCAGCTCCAGGTTGATGAGAGGTCAGCCAGGGCCAGCTTTGACATCTGACAGAACCTTGTGATCAATCAGGCCTTTCTTCACTCTTCCAGGCTTTCTGTATGACAGTGGCTCTTACAAACAGTTGGGATACATTATGAAGGACAAATACATTACACTGTGAAAGGAGAACAGTATGAATATTACCAAAGAATCAGTAAAAGAGAAACCCCTGCCTTTCTAATCTTGCTCTGTTCAAATGATTTTTCATGGTGGGAAATCTAAACCTCAGGCCTGCCAAGACTACTTTAATCTGCTTCTTAACATTTTGTACATCCTGCACATTGAACTATAAACTTAGAATATTCTCAATGTCATAAGATGAAATTTTAGCCAACCTTCACTCTGTTTACTTCTGTGTCTAAGCACAGTGTACGCTCTCTTTGAGTCTTTGTTTGCTTGCCATCTGAGAGACACATACACACTATGGAATCCTGGCATTGAGGAATCAGAGCTGTTAATGAAATCACACACTGACCCCAGACCAGTGCAGGGCTTCAGCAATTCCAAATTCCATCACCGAGAAGGTCATAAAAACCAAAAGGCCCTGAGAAACTTGTGCAAGATTCCATCAGTGAGTGATACTGAGCTATGCCGAGGACCGAAGATGGACTGCCAAGCACGATATCATGTATGCCTTTTACGTAGATTGTTGGGGCCCAAAACCCCTGGTATCTCAGCCTCTATCGTGTCCCTGTGCCGTCATCTATTAACTAACACTCTTTTGTTTCTTCCGCTATCTTGCTTCTGTTCCCATAATTGACTCAGGACATGTTACGATAGGGGGCTTTCCCGACATTTTGTAATGAGGGACATTCCATTTATGTCAATGTGTAACCAATAATAATAATAATAATACCGGTTTGGCCCATGCACCTGGGCAAATACCTTTGTGGTTGGTGGCTTTATAAGCCTTTTGTTTCCCTAAAATAAATGAGACTTGAACAGATTATTTTGTCTTGTCTCCTTCCTTCAAGTCTCCTGATCCCAATTTGTCGTTGTTGCTCCCTTCCCCAAGATCCCTGTTGTTTAATTCCCACAAGTCCGGGCAGTAGATGACATAGCAGTCAGTCACCTGAATGATTTCGAGGGATACCATAGCTCTATTTACCCCTCCACCATCTTGCCTGTTCCCCTCCCAACCTCTTTAACAGATCTCATGTTCCCATAAACACATTCTCGAAGCTTTTTCTGGTGAAGATTACAGTGTATAAATTGACCTGCTTCTGCTTCACCCTGATTCGTATTGAGAGGAGAAAACTGGGATAGAGAGCAAGTCGAAGAGGTGCTGTAGTCACTCTCCATTCTCCCACTGGGAGCCTTCTCCTCAGACTTTAACTATTGGCTAGTGACCAAGAAAGTGACTTGACTTCTGAACTGAGATTTGTTGGCATGGGTTCCATTATCGCAGAGAGATGGAGTTTCAGTCACCTTTGCCTTTTATTTACCATGGCCAATCAGAGTCAACCGTGTACAGATTTTTGTTGTTAGTGGATGAGGAGATTCTTTTTCTTGAGACCAAGTCTTGCTGTGCACCTCTGGTTGGCAGATATTCACTATGTAGTTGTCTATGCTATTCCAGAATTCATAGCAGTTCTCTAGTCACAGGCTACCAAGTGTTAAGACTGTACAACCTCAACAATATTAATTTGTATTAAACAGCATCCAATTTTCTTCTAATTGATGTTCCAACAATATGCTTGAACTTCAAATAAAATAGACACATAAAAAAATGAAAATTTCCAACTGACAATTCAGATTAATTATTAAAATAATCTCAGGGAATTTGTTGATTAAGTCATCTCACTCAATAGGAAGTGTGCAAAGTTTCACTTTGAAAGTAATTGAACATTTAAATTATTCAGATGTGCTGTCACAAGTTTTGTGTGTGTGTGTGTGTGTGTGTGTGTGTGTGCGTGTGTGTGTATACATGTGCATGCTCATTTGTTCTTTTAGGATGTGCAAGTGTACATGTGTATGATGACTGTGCATGTGTACGTGTGTACAGATGTGCAAGTGTACGTGTGTATGATGACTGTGCATGTGTACATGTGTACAGATGTGCACGTGTACGTGTGTATGATGACTGTGCATGTGTATGTGTGTACGGATGTGCAAGTGTACATGTGTATGATGACTGTGCATGTGTACGTGAGTATGTTGACTGTGCATGTGTACGTGTGTACAGATGTGCATGTGTATGTGTGTATGATGAGTATGAACGTCGGAGGTTGATTCCCAGTGTCTTCAGTCTCTCTCTATATCTTGCTTTTTACAGTAGGGTCTCTGACCGAAAGTATCTCACTAATTTGGCTAAATTGACTCCTGTCTCTGCCTCCCCAGTGCTAGAATTACAAGTGCTCAACTCTGTCCTCTGATTATACCATGACTAGTTTGGATTAAACACAGGTTGTCATGCTTGTTCAGAAACTACTCTACTTACACCCAAGACTTGTATAGTAGATCCTTTGGGTCACGTATAGTGTTACATTCACAGGTAAAATAAGTCATGAGGGACATACAGCCTCCTGAATGCCAACGGAACTAATTCGGTGGCTGTTCTATCATAGTAACAAAATGCCCACAGCTAATGTGGGCTTTCCATGCACTGTTTTCAAGGTCTGTACAATAGAATTTGAGAGTAAATTGTAAGGGTACTCTAAAGAAACTTTCTAGAGAGAATCAGAAGAGATCTGAGAGGCCTACGGATGAACAAAAGCATTTGTCGTGTGTGTTGGTATGTGATTTTATCCTGACTTTTGACCCCAAAGTCTCAGAAGGCGGTGAGAATATACAGAAAAGCACTTTTTCCTGAACAATTTTATTATTAAAATGTGGCACAAATCTTCAAAACAATAATTCTTTCTAAGAAGCTTCAAGAAATTCTTATGCATAATCAAGAGACTTTGCATAATACACATATGTTGGTATCTCTGTAATTCCATTCAGCTACTGCCTACTCTCTTTTTTCTTAATTTTCTTTTTTATAAGATATTTTATTTATTTACAAATCAAATGATGTCCCTTTCCCAGGTTTCCCCTCTAGAAAAAAAAAAACTCTATTCCCTCACCTCTCCCTTGTTAACCAATCCACCCTCTCCCTCTTCCTGACCCTGGCATTCCCCTACACTGGGGTATAGAGCCTTCACGGAACAAAAGGCTTCTCCCATTGATGACTGACTTGGCCATCCTCTGCTACATATGCAGCTGGAGCCATGGGTCCCACCACGTGTACTCTTTGGTTGGTGGTTTAGTCCCTGGGAGCTCTGAGGGTACTGGTTAGTTTGTATTGTTGTTCCTTCTATGGAGCTGCAAACCCCTTCAGCTCCTTGGGTCCTTTCTCTAGCTCCTTCATTGGGGACCCTGTAGTCAGCCCAATGGATGGCTGTGAGCCTCTACTTCTGTATTAGTAGGGCACTGGCATAGCCTCTCAGGAAATATCTATACCAAGCAGTTGTCAGTCAGTACTTACTGTCATCCACAATAGTTTCTAGGTTTGGTGATTGTATATGGGAAGTATTCCCAGGTTGGGAAGTCTCTGGATTATCCTTCCTTCAGTCTCTGATCCATATTTTGTTTCTGTAACTCCTTCCATGAGTATTTTGTTCCCCTTTCAAAGAAGGATTGAAGTATCCACACTTGAGTCTTCATTCTTCTTGAGTTTCTTGTGGTTTGTGAATTATATCTTGGGTATTCTGAGCTTCTGGGCTAATATCCACTTATCAGTGAGAATATGCCATGTATGTTCTTTTGTGATTGGGTTACCACACTCAGGATGATATTCTCCAGATCCATCCATTCCTGTAAGAATTTCATAAATTCATTGTTTTTAATAGCTAAGTAGTACTCCATTGTGTACATGTACCACAATTTCTGTATCCATTCCTCTGTTGAGGGACATCTGGGTTGTTTCCAGTTTCTGGCTATTATAAATAAGGCTGCTATGAACATGGTGGAGCATGTGCCCTTATTACATGTTGGAACATCTTCTGGGTATTTGCCCAGGAGTGGTATAGGTGGCTCCTCTGGTAGAACTATGTCCAATTTCCAGAGAAACCGCCAAACTGATTTCCAGAGTGGTTGTACCAACTTGCAATCCAACCAGCAATGAAGGAGTGTTCCTCTTTCTCCACAACTTCTCCAGCGTCTGCTGTCACCTGAGTTTTTTATCCTAGCCATTCTGACTGGTGTGAGGTGGAATCTCAGGGTTGTTTTGATTTGCATTTTCCTAATGAATAAGGATGTTGAACATTTTTTAGGTGCTTCTCAGCCATTCAGTATTCCTCAGTTGAGACTTCTTTGTTTAGCTCTGTATGCCATTTTTTAATAGGGTTATTTGGTTTTCTGGAGTCTAACTCGTTGAGTTCTTTGTATATATTGTATATTAGCCCTCTATCAGATATAGGATTGGTAAAGATCTTTTTCCCAATTTGTTGGTTGCTGTTTTGTCCTATTGACAGTGTCTTTTGCCTTACAGAACCTTAGCAATTTTATGAGGTCCCATTTGTCAATTCTTGATCTTAGAGCATAAGCTATTGGCATTCTCTTCAGGAAAATTTCCCCTATGCCTATGTGCTCGAGACTCTTCCCCTCTTTCTTTTCTATTAGTTTCAGTGTAGCTGGTTTGATGTGGAGGTACTTGATCCACTGGAATTGAGCTTTGTACAAAGAGATAAGAAAGGATCCTATTTGCATTCTTCTACATGCTATCTGACAGTTGAACCAGCACCATTTGTTGAGAATGCTGTCTTTTTTTCTACTGCAGGGTTTTAACTCATTTGCAAAGATCAAGTGACCATAGGACCATAGGTGTGTGGCTTCATTTCTGGGTCTTCAATTCTATTCCATTGATCTACCTGCCTGGTATACCATGCAGTTTTTATCACAATTGTTCTGTAGTACACCTTAAGGTCAGGGATGGTGATTCCACCAGAGGTTCCTTTATTGTTGAGAATAGTTTTCCCTATCCTAGGTTTTTTGTTATTCCAGATGAATTTGCAAATTGCTCTATATAAATCTGTGAAGAATTGAGTTGGAATTTTGATGGGGATTACATTGAATCTGTAGATTGCTTTCAGCAAGGTGGCCATTTTTACTATATTAATCCTGCCAATCCACGAACATGGGAGATCTTTCCATCTTCTGAGATCTTCAATTTCCTTCTTCAGAGACTTGAAGTTCTTGTCAAACAGATCTTTTATATCCTTGATTAGAGTCACATCAAGGTATTTTATATTATTTGTAGCTATTGTGAAGGGTGTTGTTTCCCTAATTTCTTTCTCTCCCTGTTTATCCTTTGTGTAGAGGAAGGCCTCTGATTTGCTTGAGTTAATTTTATATCCAGCTACTTTGCTGAAGTTGTTTATCAGGTTTAGGAGCTCTCTGGTGGAATTTTTGGGGTCACTTAAGTATACTATCATATCATCAGCAAATAGTGATAATTTGATTTCTTCCTTTCCAATTCATACCGCTTTGATCTCCTTTTGTTGTGTAATTGCTCTGGCTAGGAATTCAAGTACAATATTGAATAGGTAAGGAGAGAGTGGGCAGCCTTTTCTAGTCCCTGATTTTAGTGGGATTGCTTCAAGTTTCTCTTCATTTAGTTTGATGTTGGCTACTGGTTTTCTGTATATTGCTTTTACTATGTTTAGGTATGGGCCTTGAATTCCTTATCTTTCCAAGACTTTTATCATGAAGCGATGTTGGATTTTGTCAAATGCTTTCTCAGCATCAAATGAGATGATCATATTTTTTTTTCCTTTGAGTTTGTTTATATAGTGAATTATGTTGATGGATTTCCGTATATTGAACCATCGCTGCATCCCTGGGATGAAGCCTAGTTGATCATGATGGATGATTGTTTTGATGTGTTCTTGGATTCGGTTTGCAAGAATTTTATTTAATATTTTTGCATCGATATTCATAAGGGAAATTGGGTTAGTCTCTGGGTTAGAGCACTCCCTAGAGGCAAACTCTCCATTTGCAGGGAAGGGGCAGAGAGGGCTGTGGATGCATTGCTGTCACTCCTATGTGTAGATGGTGGTAGAAAGGATCCTGTCCTGCCACTTGTGAGGCCTGTGCCTCCCAGCTGGTCCCAGAGTGAAAATGGCGGATCTCACCCGAGTCCCTGTGTTAGAGTACTTCCTGGAGGCAAGCTCTCTGCTTGCAGGGAAGGGGCAGAGAGGGCTTTGGATGTACTGCTGTCACTCCTAGGTATAGATGGAAGTAGAGAGGATCCTGTCCTGGCTGGCCTGCCACTTGTGAGGCCTCTGCCTCCCAGCTGGTCCTGCCTTAAAAAGTCCTTAATATTCTTTCTTTGTTTTGTGCATTTGGTGTTTCTATTATTATGTGACAGGAGGAATTTCTTTTCGTCCAATCTATTAGGAGTTCTGTACGCTCCTTTTATGTTCATGGGCCTCTCTTTCTTTAGGTTAGGAAAGTTTTCTTCTATAATTTTGTTGAAGATATTTACTGGCCCATTACCTTGGGAGTCTTCACTCTCTTCTATACCTATTATCCTTAGGTTTTTTCTTCTCATTATGTCCTGGATTTCCTGGATGTTCTGGGTTAGGAGCTTTTTGCTTTTTTGCATTTTCTTTGACTGTTGTGTCAATGTTTCCTATGGTATCTTCTGCACCTGAAATTCTCTCTTCTATCTCTTGTATTCTGTTTGAGATGCTTGCATCTATGTCTCCTGATATCTTTCCTAGGTTTTCTATCTCTAGAGTTGTCTCTCTTTGTGATTTCTTAATTTTTTCTACTTTCATTTTTAGATCCTGAATGGTTCTCTTTGAGTCCTTCACCTGTTTGATTGTGTTTTCCTGTAATTCTCTAAGAGATTTTTGTGTTTCCTCTTTAAGGGCTTCTACTTGTTTACTGGTGTTCTCCTATAATTTTTTAAGGGATTTTTGTGTTTCCTCTTTAAAGGCTTGTAACTGTTTACATGTGCTTTCCTGTATTTGTTAAGGGAGTTATTTATATTCTTCTTAAATTCTTCTATCAGCATCATGAGATATGATTTTAGATCTGAATCTTGTTTTTCTGGTGTGTTGGGGTATCCAGGACTGCGGTGGAAATACTGGGTTCTGATAATGCCAAGTAGTCTTGATAATAAGCAAATCTGAACTGAATCTATCCTTAATGAGCTCATAGAATGGATGAGATCTAGCCCTCTAGTAAGCCAAGGACCACCTGTAAAACCGAAGGACATCAAATTCTAAGCACAGGGATTTCGTAGAATAAAAAATCAGAGTCCGGATATAATTATAGTATAGTAAGCTAATCAATTTTATGTTCCATGTGTACAGAAAAGCAAAACTAAATGAAGAGAGATGGTTATCTCAGAATATTTAAAAAGAAGTATCAAGAACAAGCATTTCTCAGAACACTTCCACTGCTATCAGGAAGGCAAAGAATTTCTAGTGGATCCTCGAGTTTGTCAGACAAGCAGCGAAGCTTCTCAGCAGTGTCCAAGCAAGACCACCAGTCACAGGCAATGGAAGTACACTGCAAGTGAACCTCAGCGCTGTCCAAGCGAGACCACCAGTCACAGGCAATGGAAGTACATTGCAAGTGAACTGTTAAACCAAAAAAGAATCAGAGTGCTTAAAGGTAGAAGCCTGTGCTTGATTCTCCCCAACCATTTCTCATAACCAACATATTGATGCGGGGATCTCTGAGTGATGACGATATAATTAACATCCACCAAGCATCGAGCTGACCAGGCATTGTGATTGGGACTTTTACATTATGTATCTTACTGAATTTGATTGATGGAGGAAGTTTGAGCAATTTAGACACATGATTATTTGCAATGTTGAGTACTTTTATTTAGTCTTGAGACTTCTATAAGATGAGATCTGTCAGCATTATTAGTTTCTCATGATGGGCAGCAAACTGTCTTGCCTGGACCTGTGCTTTTCAGAGGAACCAAGGCATGCTGGACTTTGGAGAGTTTAGGAATTCCTCAACTCCCAAAGTTTAAGTTAACATCATTAGCACGTTGGCATTCCCTCCTTATCAAATAAAAACTGATTGTAAGTTTCTTTTGTGGCAAGTATGTGAATTAATATATTTCAATAAAATACCTCCTTGGGTACTTGGCAAAATGACTAAGTGGTTAAGAGTATTAGCTAATCATCTTAGGTTTCTCTCGCTTTGTTAAACACCTAGACTGAACCAGCTTGCTTTATTTTGCTTACCTTTCCACATCTCAGTCAATCATCCAGGGAAATCAGAGCAGGAACCTGGAGACAGAAACGGACACAGAAGCCTTGGGAAGCCTCGCTTACTGGCTTGTTCCTCAAGGCTTGCTCACTCTGCTTTCCTATAGCACCAGGACCCTCAGCCCAGGGGTGGCACTGCTTACAGGAAGTTGGGCTCTCCCACATCAATCATCAATGAAGGTAATGACCCACAGGCTAATCTATTGGGACATTTATTAGTCAAGTTTCCCTCTTTCAAAATGACTCTAGCCAAGTAGAGTCATAGTGCCTTTGCCTTGGCCCGAGTTCGGGTCCTAGCACCTTCACGGGGCTGCACGCATCCTCCAAAGGCTCCAGCTCTAGGAGATCAAGAGACTTTTTCCAACCTTCCCGGGTACCGGCGTGCATGTGCACATACACAGAGAGACACACTTACAAATACATAAGTAAACAATAAAATAAATCTCTAAATACTAATTAATGATTAAAAATGTCTCTTTCAAGTTGGTCACTCCTTGCTTTTCTTGGTTTATGTGAACTCGTCTTACTTGGGGAAGTGGTGCTTTATTTCCTGTGCTTTCTGTAGGGCAGAACACCTGCCTGTTGTCTACTTTGTATAGAGCTCTCCTTATTAATAAGGTTGATTTCTCCTCCCTGTTCTTACTTCCACTTAAAAGTCTCTTGCTGCTTAATTTTGTGAGTTTTATGTTTTGACTGTTGTGTCGCAAAGTCCTTTAGATCAAATCATACAGAAGAAGGGACCAATGAAATATATATTATTTAGTTCCTTCAGTTGCATATTTTTGTTTAAATAAATTGGCCTCCGTGCTAGTATTTTATAAAGCTAACGTAACTTTAGAATGAAATATTTTTTGCATAAATAAGGTGATTCATTGTGGGAAAGAAACAGGCGTGGTTTTAACCTCATTTTGTAATACAGACAAATTTAAATTTTCATAGTGTGACTGAAATATTTTGTCTTGAGATTTTGAGACCTACCTGACCTTTTTCTTAAGAATAATGAGATATGTTAATGTCTGGTTCTTAATTTTCCTTCTCTATGATGTTGGGGTTAAATTAAATTTTTTTAAAAGGGATATTTGTAAGTTCTTAGACTCTACAAGGGAGTATATTAATACAGGATCTTTTGAGAAACAACTCAAAATGATTGGGGCATTTTAATTCTACAACTTGTAGTCATAAGTATGGATCGATTATGGAAAAGCCTGGTAGGAGTGACACTCCTATCCTCTTCTTCCATGCTCAGTGCTGCTATTCTCCATGTGACAAAGGGAACCTAGAGGGAGAAGAGTTTTATTTTGTCTCAAGTTTGAGGGGACACTCCCTCATAGTTGGGAAGTCATAATGCCCAGAAGGGCTGACACATTGGCAAGAAAAAGGGGTTAGCTGCTCACATCTTTATAGATCCGAAAGTGAATAGAGGATGGGAACTAGGGCTGAGCTGTTCTCCAAGGTCCTTCTCTGGCATAACCCCTTCCTCCTGCTATGCCCCATCTCCCAAATATCTGGGGACCAATTGTTCTAAATCATGAGCTTATAGCATTTACATTACACTCAGAACAGGGACTGTTCTGTAGTCTTCCTCCTTCCGTAGCTTTCTGAGTGCTAAGATTATGTAATTGGGTTTAAACAACACCAGTTAAACTGAAGGCGCCAGCATCTGATCCTCATTACCAGCAAAGCTGTTCAATATAAATATGATGTGCAGTGTATACATCAGTTTCCTTTTTTAATGGTCAAACTGGAAGCTTTTAAACATAAAAGAAATTTCACTGTTACATTTAGTTACCTACATATCATTGCTTGAAAATGTGATCGATTAAGAAACTCTAAAGAGATTGTACACATTTCATTAAAAATATTAAATCTTCAAAATCTGATGCATCTTTTAAAATTACAACAAAGCTTATTTCAGATTATCCACATCTCAAGTGTCTGTAGCCACACATCGCTATGGCTATAATAGCAAATAATATGAGTCAAGAAAAATGCTTCAATCTCAACATTTAAAACTACTATTAAAATATGTGAAAATTGCTTTCATACTTTTGTATTCAACTGAATTTCAATTAAGCTTTGGAGATAGTATATGCTAGGTGTTGACAATAGGGCCACTCACATCCAGCATATATTGCAAGGATGTCAATCATCTTTTGGAGAATTTAGGTTGTGCAGTGAATCCCAATTATCTTGTGCCTGTGACAGCAAGGTGATGGCTTTGCCTGGGGTTTCAAACCTGGACTCAACTTGAAAGTGACATAGCTCATTGTGTTCATGCCCAAACTAATGCTGTATCAGAAAACCTATTTTTCCACTGCTTCTAGAATACTGACTACTGCCACCAATTTCTGAAAGCATCACATCTGCTGCAGGGAGACAGCCTTTCACTCAAGTCCAAAGCAGAGAAAGCTCCTTCGGACTGCACCGTGTTATAGAGACGTGACTGAGTGGAGAGATTACATAATAGTTAGCTCATTGAGGAAAAATATTTAAGGAAATTAAGAATTAATTAACTTCAAAAATGAATTTAAAAACTAGAAACACAATTTCCCTTTTCTCATCTTAAACATATTTATTCGTATTTTTTGTTACACTAGTTTATTTGTGTGTTGGGGTAGATGGTGAGTTAGTACTCACACACCACAGCCTGTGTGTGGAGGTCAGAGGACAGGTTGTGGGAGTCAGCTCTGTTCTCTCCCTCCACCGTGTGTGCTCACAGATAAAATTCAGCTCATAAGGCTTGATGACAAGTACTTTTATCCACCGACTCGTGTTACCTATCCCTGTCCCAGTAAAAAAATTTTGTTTGTGTCAATTTGTGTGTGTGTGTGTGTGTGTGTGTGTGTGTGTGTGTGTGTG